>JACXGI010000265.1:0-82057 GCA_016801175.1 Esox masquinongy
TTCTGAGATACTGAATTTGGGATTTTCATTAGTTGTCAGTTATAATCATCAAAATTAAAAGGAATAAACACTTGAAATATATCAGTCTGTGTGGAATGAATGTATACATTATACAGGTTTCACTTTTTGAATGGAATTACTGAAATAAATCAACTTTTTGATGATATTCTAATTATATGACCAGCACCTGTATATCTGGATATGGGTGTGTATGTCCAAACCCATTTCCAAAGAAGTTGGGACTCTGTGTAAAATGCTAATAAATAAACAGGATGCAATGATGTGCAAATAATTTATCCCTATATTTAATTGAAAATAGTACAAAGACAACATATCAAATGTTGAAACTGAGAAATGTTATTGTTTTTGGAAAAATACATGCCCCTTTTGAATTTGATGCCAACAACACATTTCTAAAAAGTTGGGGCAGGGGCATGTTTACCACTGTGTTGCATCACCTCTTCTTTTAACAATACTCTTTAAGCATTTGGGAATTGTGGAGACCAATTGCTGTAGTTTAGAAAGTGAAATGTATTCCCATTCTTGCTTGACATACATTTTCAGCTGCTCAACTGTTTGGGGTCTCCTTTGTCATATTTTTCGTTTCATAATGCGCCAAATGTTTTTAATGGGTGACAGGTCTGGACTGCAGGCAGGCCAGTTTAGCACCCAGACTATTTTACTACAGAGCCTTGCTGTTGTAATACGTGCAGAATGTAGTTTAACATTGTCTTGCTGAAATAAGCCTGGCCTTCCCTGAAAAAAATTTTGTCTTGATGGCAGCAAATGTTGCTCCAAAACCAGTATATATTGTTCAGTTTTAATGGTGCCTTCACAGAAGTGCAAGTCACCCATGCCTTGTGCAATAATGCACTCCCATACCATCACAGATGCTGGCTTTTGAACTGTGCCCTGACAACAAGCCAGATGGTCGCTCTCCTGTTTAGTCCAGAGGATGCAGCATCCATGATTCCCAAAAAGAACATTTTGACTCGTCACATTTTGATTAGTTGGATAAGTCCATCTTAAATGAGCTCGGGCCCAGAGAAGGAGGCAGTTTTTCTGGATGTTGTTTATGTATGGTTTCTTTGCATGGTAGAGTTTTAACTTGCATTTGTGGATGCAGTGACAAACTGTCTTCACAGACAATGGTTTTCGGAAGTGTTCCTGAGCTCATGCCGTGATGCCCACTACAGAATTGTGTCTGTTTTTAATGGAGTGCCGTCTGAGGGCCCAAAGATCACGACCATCCAATATTGGTTTTCGGCCTTGTCCCTTGCGTACAGAGATTTCTGAGGGCCTCTCCGAATCTTTTGATGATATTACGTTCCAAAGATGATGAGATCGCCAAACTCTTTGCAATTTTACGTTGAGAAACGTTATTCTTAAATTGTTGCACTATTTGCCTGCACAGTCTTTCACAGAGTGGTGATCACCTCATCTTTACTTCTGAAAGACTCATCCTCTCTGGGATGCTCTTTTTATATCCAATCATGTTACTGACCAGTTGCCAATTCTATAATTATTTATGAGATATTCCTCCAGGTTGTTTTTTTAGCATTACACAACTTTTCCAGTCTTTTGTTTCCCCTGTCCCAACCTTTTTGAAACGTGTTGCTGGCATCAAACTTAAAGTGAGCATTAATTTTTCAAGAAACAATAACATTTCTCAGTTTCAACTTTTGATATGTTGTCTTTGTACCATTTTATTGAATATAGAGTTTAAATGATATCCACATCACTGCATTCTATTTTTCTTTACATGTACACAGCGTCCCAACATTTTGGGAAACGGGGTTGTATGTAATCTGGGTGTGTAAGCATAAGTGAGCTAAGGTATGTGTTTATATATGGATGGTGCTGGCCATAACGTTGTGGCCTGGGGTGGTCACTGGAGGTAAAGCACAGGAGGATCTTGCATCAAATGACACAACATTGTGGAAGTGGAATCCCTAAGGATTCAAGGGGGGAACATAGTGTTTACTATTAGCTTGTGCAACATTTTCAATTGTGCAGACAGTACCTCCTACAGTCCCTTCCACAGGGCTGGGTATGTGGCCAGACAGAAGGCTGGTTAGCCAAAGATGGGTAAGATACCACTTTGAAACCGGGACAACCTAAGACAGGCACAGTCATGCATCTGGCCACATCATATATATGTATGCAGGTATGCACACACACAGTGTGATGAATAAAGAAGACAATGAATATAATGGAATATGTTAATGAGGAGGAACACTGCTCTGCAGGCCTGTGATAGCTGAGGGAGCTAAGTTACAGGCTTATTTATTCAGACTTATGCTCCCCCTTTAGACAGGCATACCATCGATTAGCAGTCAAATATATAGTGGTCCAAATGCCTACTGCAGATCACGTTGCTGTGGTCGGAGCGGCCCATGATAGTTTTGGATATGTTTGCGGGTGTGTGTCTGTGTAAAAGTGGGTGTGTGTTGGGGTGTAGGGGTGCCTTCCAAATGTTTATCAACTGAGTTGAAATTATGCTAATTTAGATGATTTACAGATTTACTTATGGGAGATTTTGAACAGTTTCTTAAACAGTGCTCTCCACCACTATCCTAAAAACAGCAAATGAGGTAATATATTTTGGAAGAATGGTGTTCCATCCCTCCAGTAGAGTTTCAGGGACTTAGAAGCTATGCCAAGGCGCATTCAGACAGTTCTGGCTGTTCTTGGTGGCTCAACACGTTACTGAGACACCTGATGTTGTTTTTTTCTGTATTCTTATATTATGGATTATGTTACAAGTTCTGATAAAAGTGTAGTAAATGTGTTTAAATTTCACATTTAAAAAAAATATATATATATAAAAAATATGTGCTGGGATTGCATATCAATTGCTTGCCTATGGGGAGTGCTTCACAAATGAGGTACTAGGGATTTCATCACGACTTTTGCAGCACAATGTTAGTGGACTACTTTGGGGCATTGAAATGTACAACTTTCTATGTATTCATGAATAGAGCTCTCTATGTCAGCTATAACATTGCTGGCGCCAAAGAGCCAGCAATAGTCACTCAGTTATTGTCATCGTGGTGATACCACAGGGCTAGAAAAAAAGGGAGTGGACAAGATGAACAGTACATTCACATCAAACTAGCTACAACATTAAATTACAGAAGACAGACAGTCATAACTTGGCAAAGTATACTCATTACTAAAATGGAAGAAGCATGGCTGCATGGCTGCACACTTCATGCATACTTTGCAAAGCTAAGCTACTTATTAGCAAAGCTGTTAGCCAAAGCAAAAATAGCATTTAGTTAGACTAGGCTGGAAAATTGTTGAAACATATTGACTATTGCAATGAATAAAAGACCACCGAAAGTGTAAGCAGGACTGTCTTCCAGGCAATAATTGCAAGGTAATAGCTAAGTCAGTTAATACTTTTCAGTATTTCAGAGTTGAAGCATATCAAAGTCAAAGTCTTTTTTTTTATCAGATGCACCGAATAACAATAAATTCCGCGACATCTGCACAGTAAGCAATAAGAAATATATAAAGCAAAAATAATTGCAACAATATACATACTGTAACAATAAAAACTTGCAGCAATTCCAGAGAATGTAGAAATTGGAAAAAGGACAGTATGAATAAAAATCTTAAATATTATAAATTTAGGTATATAATATATAACCTATAATATATAGCCTATAAATGGGTAAATTAGAATGTGCTAATGTACATTGAATGTACATAGAAAGTGACCAGAGCATATGAAGTGTTCATGTGATCAATATGATCAATAGATCAATGTTGGTGGTTGAGAAGCCTTATGGCCTGGGGGAAAAAAATGTTGTTATCCTGGCACCATGTTGCCATTTACCTCCTCTGTGTAGGAGGTCTCATTGTTGTTGTTGTTGGGAGATGAGACCCAGGATGTTGTTGTCGTCCGCAAACATAAGGATGACTTTGGAGCTGTGTGTGGCCACGCAGTCATGCGTGAACAGGGTGTACAGGAGAGACTGAGTACGCAGCCCTGAGGTGCTCTGGTGCTCAGGGTCAGTGCAGAGGAGGTGATGTTGCCCATTCTCACCACCCTGGGGTCTGCTCGTCAGGAACTCCAGGATCCAGTTGCAAAGGGAGGTGTTAAGGGTCCTGAGCTGGGGAACGAGCTTAGCGGGCACAATAGTGTTGAATGCTGAGCTGTAGTCCACGAACAGCATCCTCACGTATGTGCTACGCTTTTCCAGGTGGGATATTTGGATGAGTTAAGAGCATTTGTTGTACTCTTCCAGTCATAATGGAAGAAATGTACTCCCCTGTTTTTCATATGACCACGTTTCAGGTATACACTTTCAGGTGTTTGGGAGTTCAACTAGTAATTTAATTATAATATTTAGTAGCTTAGTGGGAGTCGAACTACACTCAAATACTGCTGGGGTTTTTAGTTGTTTAGTAGTTAACATCAGCACCCTGGGGAACACAGAGTCAAATGTCCGTAAACTTAACTGTTTCACCCCTTTAAATCAAATTCCAACCTCATCTAAATAACAGGGAAATACAGCCAAAAATGATACTCTCTGACTGTCCTTTATTCTCTTTCAAAGTGTTTTGGTTAGAAAACCCAGAGGAATAGGAGGTAGATTGAATGCAGGGTGCTCTGGCTGGCCTCTGGTCAGAAGTTTGTCTACAGGAAATAGTTATATGAAGAAGCAGTCAACCGGGCCAACTGGGCCCAAAGTAGGTCTAGTGTCGCTGAGCTGAGCCCTATAGAGCAGATGACGAGAGAGACAGCATTCCTGCTGTCAGCTATTTCCTGTTTTAGTGGAATGAAAGGACAGGGCATACATCTTCATTTTGATCCAGGAGAACACGGAATGGTCAAAATATCCTGACTTCTATTTATTTTATTCATTATTCTCTGCAGGCAGGATATTTAGAATGTGAGTCAGGGATTGGTGATTAGGTTACACTCAGAGATATAGTCATACAATAGAAAACTGTTGGTTATACTATCATTTTGGATAAAGCAGTATAATACTTAAACATTTTACAAAAGCATTCTGATTAAGGTGCATTGTTGGAAAATGTAGTGGGCAAGGAAAGTACTGCGCCATATATATGTTTTGTTTGTAAAGCATCTCTGAGGTTCACTTTGTAAGGAAATGCACCATATACATTTCTTTCTGTTTTGCCTTGTAGTTGCTGCAAGATGGAAGCCTTTTTTGAGGCCTCTAGAAGTGCGAGTGATATAAATATGCTGTAATTGTGTGCACTACATTTTACCTTGGAGTAAACCTACTTGCATGAATCCTTTGTAACGACAGATAATTAGTGTAAGATACAAACCCCATTCATTCATTTCAATTATGGTAGCCTTTACCTTTTTAAAGCATGATACAATCAATTTTAAGTTTTTGTACTTGGTGTTATAACACAGCATCTGCATTGATTCATATTATACAGTCTGCGTGTATATACAGTATGTGTATATACAGTATGTGTATATACAGTATGTGTAATACGAATCACATCATTTTGCTTGCCACAAGCTGTCTGTAAGCTACTGTCAAATTGAAGTTCTTATGTGCATACCACCAAGTTGACCAAAGGCATACTAACAGTATCATCTGTACTTTCACTTATAAAACATTACTAGGCATGTGAGAAAAACAAATCGAGAAAACACATTAAATATTAGATTAAATTTGGGCATAGATGACTGAAAATATTGCTATTTATTTTAAATACTGTACTGGTTATAGCTGCATGATTTAGCAAAAAAGTGATTGTTGCCACAAGCCTGAATATTTTCATTGACTTGTTGAAAGATGCACAGCTGTGAAAATACTGTCACTTACATTTAAATATTGGACCACTAAATAATTTTCAATTGTAACAGTTGGAAGGCAAATACGGTAAGCAAAAATAACTTCCAAGAACTTATCAAGATAGGCATACTGACAAACCACTGCAATAAAAAATACAATTGAACAGTGCCTCAGCTAATCTTAATAGTTCTATCAAAACAAATGTGGAGTGCCCAATGATTATAAAAGATGTTTCAATTTTTTTGCATACTTCAGACCAGGCAAGTTTTCAAATATCGAGCTTACTCCCTACCTATATGGAATACTGCCAAAACAATGGTATTGCCAAGTACAGTAATTAATCTGTAATAAGCCACTAGCAGTTCAATGCAAGAACAGGCAGGTTTGAACTTGTGCTTTACAAATTTGCCAAGTTGGGTGCAACAGGGTGATTAATAGGAAATTAAAGTCACATCAACTTTATACTTAAAGGTGCCCTACACAGCATTTCCCATTTACAATATCCAATAATAACCCTTACATACCATCAGTTAATGTTAAAAAACATTCTCTGGACTGACACTATCCCCAGTGCCATGTTGGCAAGTACAATGTAGAAGGCCGGGACGTTTGTAGGCATGTACTTCCTTGAAGGTGTGTGAGGTGAAGGCCAATGACAAGCTTTGTTTGGGTTCATGTAGCCTACACTGAACGCTCCAGAAACGAAAATATACGGAAGTAACGCGAGCATAAGACAAACTAGGGTAAATTTTGCATTTGATGGCGAGAGCAGAAGTTTGTTTGAACAGTGATGCAGAGTTGGCTCGCTTTCTACTTGACAAGTAGGTTACATCACCTCATTTAGCTAGTTGGCTAGATAATCAAGGAAATCTATGTGTAAGTTACTAGATTGATGATAACAGAGGAACAATTGTGCTATGTAGAAAATAATTCAATTTTCTTGTTTATTCTATTTGTATGAGCGCAGATACGTTTTAGGAGACAGTTGGTCGAGACAATCCAAGCAGACACTCCAGATTCCATTTTGTGCTGGAAAATAGTGTTACAACCTGGTGTTCTCTGCAAAATGTTAAAAAAAAACATGCATCATGGGTTGTTTGACCAAACCAATGCATAAGTGAATATTGCTCGGAAGAAGCAATTATATTGCCTTTTAGCTAGATTTAGCCTTGGGCAAACTGGTCTAAGTGCGCATATTATTGTTCCAGCTAGCGCTAGCTAGCACAATTATGGTTTCACGTTCACTAGTTAGCCACTAGATAGACTCTGAAATATGGCAATGCATCTAACACAATGATGTTTTGATTGGTTTAGCTGTTTATTTTGTTAATTCCGTGTTCTGTAGTTATGGAAAGGGCCCATCAACTTTTGAAAAGGAAAGTCTGTTCATTATTCCAGCATTGGTCACTGGTTTTAAAAGAAAACTTAAAACCAGTGGCCAAAAATCCTGGAATGCATCTCTATTATTATTTCAGTTGAGTGATTCATCTGAATTCTCACCACAGTATATATCATACTATAATTGACATTGGCCAATATTTACCATGGGGCACCTGTGAGGACTATGGGTTATATGCACATCTACTTCAGAACAATAGCGTGATTTGTGTCAGATTAGTCCAGATGGACCTTTTGGGAATAAACAGAAATGTGTGCCATCCTACTTCCTGGAACCGATACCATCTCTTAACATTAAACCACAAGCTACTGTATAAACAACAAACCAGTGCTAGCTCTCTGGACTACCAGTTTCTTTTTTGGGATGTCAAAGCAGCAGAACATTGAGTTACAAATCATCATGTTCAGTAGGAGGTAGCCATGGCTGTTGTGTCTACATCTCAAATAGCACCATATTATCCTATGTTGGCCTCTACATTTGTACAGAGGCATATGGGCCCTTGTAGTGAACTATAAAGAACACAATAATACATTTTATTTTGGAGGATCCTCTTTTTGATGACAGAGCTGGCAATGATTGCCAAGTAAATACAGCAAAATGTTACTTGTACAAATAGAGACAGGTTAATTCATTTCTGAGATTGAAGAACAGCAAACAGAGCTTCTATTGTCAAGTCTTTCACAAATGTCATGTTAGAGATGTTCAAGTGAGACTCCTATCCAGCAATGTAGCTACCTGTCAGATATTTAACATTTAGAGAATTTCAGGAATCTCATGGACATAACCATGGAAGACAGCAGGGAGGTTTTCAGTCACTCTGCCCCCAGCCAGGGGCCTAAAGACAACTGGAAGTGAACAGCAGGTTAAAACCTGACCATGCATGACAGAAGCTCATCCATAACACTGTCTACACCGTTCAAATGGGCAGGAGACAAGTTCTTCCTCTTCAAGTGAGTAAAAAAAATGGATGGATTGATAAATAAAATCTGATAATATTTTTTACTTGTCTTACTTTGATATTCAGAACTGGTTTGGTAAGTAATGTTGTTCAAATTACAAGAAAGAAGAAGAAAAACAACAATCCTGTAATGCAATGCACTGGCTCATGAATAATTTGTTGATAACAAAGCCAAATTGTCTGTCAGCAATAATGTTGTAAAGGTCTAGGTGTTTCTTCTGGCAAGTTTTCCCAGAGCAAGTTAAGCCCTGTACACATGAAATGTAACCACTCTGCTACGTTGTGCAGGTTATCATTCATTTCGGTGGAGGCCACCACAATGGAGTGGAATCCCAAGGTCAAATAGCAGTTAACATTGTTGCTCTGGATAGGAGCATCTGATAAATAACAAAAATGTAAATATGTTGTCATGACAAGCCTTCTTTCTCGTCATTCCCTGTCTGTCGAAGTTTGTCTTTTAAGACACTACCTTCCTTGTATAACTGATTTACATGACAGTGAAATATCTCACTCATAACTCAGTCAATCAAGCAAATGTATTTTATAAAGCCATTTTTACATCAGCAGTTGTCACAAAGTGCATTCAAACATACCCTGCTTAAAATCCTAAAGAGCAAGAAACAACAATAATTAATGCACAGTAACAAGAAAAAACTCCCTAGTAGGTATATAACTGCACCATGTGTCTTAATTGAACCACATACTAAACCAAAAGGTAAATCCACTATGGGGGAATACTGAGGCTGGATAATTATGTTACTATTTGCCTAGTTGTTATGTACTTACTCTATTATTAGACTGCAAACTATGCTTGCTGAGGATGCAAGTCGGAGACAGTTCGGGTGGAACTGAAAAGCTCTTTGTTTTCAACATGTCCTTGAGAGGGAAGAATCATGGTTAAAATGTAAGCTCTTTGTTGGGAGACCATAACCCATGAATGTCAAGCAAAGCTACACCCCCTATTGTGGGGTGGGGTCCTAGTGAAGCCAATAGGTCCATGGCCTTCTCAGCCTGGACAGGTCCACAGATCATCAGTTCATCACGTCAAGGAATGTGCTAATATTTGTCCTGTCAACACAGAAAATGTTTCAAAGGGTGAATGAACCGGAGAGGGAAAGAGCTTGGAGCACATGGGTTCAATGATAATGACTTTTTTCATCCAAAAAATATTCACACTCCACCAAAGCATGACTTTTTCTGCAAACCAGTGCAAAACACAAAGTTGAGGTGCTTAGAGCATGATTGAGCAGTATTCATGAAGTTTGATTTGTCAACATTAGCTAAGCTAGCTAACGTCCGCTAAGCTAGCTAATGTAGGGAATAGGGTGGATGCTGCAATACAGCAAGCATAAAGTATAATATTTTCCACCAAAAGCTAGCAGCTATATTTCATATTAAATATCATATGTCATTTTGAGGCAGTATGTCTACAACTTTATGAAACAAGTTAAGCAAGCTATTCATGCCAGACGAAGTAGCGTTAGTTAGCTCGCTAACCTATCTAGTTAGCAAATTAACTTAACCTAAGTCAGTAATATCATATTCAGGAAGCATCCTTTGATCTATAGCTCTAAACCACTAACCTCCTAAGGAGGAGCCTTGCCTTTATTTAATTTGTATCCATCACCACCGGGTCTCTGGTGCAAATATGCTAACTACAATACGCATTATGGCTTCGAGGAATAGTAGAGTTGTTTTATAATTATTCTCTAATTTTGTTGTCCAGTTTGCTACACCTTTGTCTCAGCTACTTTGGCAGACAGGTCCTCCACAACTTTTGTGCTGATCACCACCACAAAGCTGAGCTAGCTAACAGCCGAGAGCCAGCCAGGAAAAGAAGAGTAACACCTCTGCAAATTTTCAACTCTTTCCAGACATCACAACTCACCAGAGGATAAGAGGATTGTATGGGCCCACATATCCACAGGCATTTTTTTTCGAATTCAGAATACTATTTAGACCATCAAGGAAAGACGTTTTGGGACTGCTGTTGGAAATCCGACATGTCAGATGTGAGTCTATGTGTGAGGAGGTTGAATTACTGTGTAAATACCATGGTAAAGGGAAAAGAGGAGCCACTCCAGACACTCACGTAACATCATATGTTCCTCATAAACCTTAGACAAGGAGAGACATGGCACTGTGCATGTCCTTTATGTACATACAGCATGTCGTCATGGAAGAAGCATGTGTTTAGATTGAGTAGAACGAACATGAATAATGTCTTTGTTAACATGAAAGTATTATAAAAGACCTTCCAACTGGATGAGAACTCTGGTCTTAATTAACAGTCTATACAAAACTACATATGCTGCAAGAAGCTGGCTTGTGTCTCCTTTTGACTCTTAGTACCACAAGTAGGAGAAAGCAGGCTTTCGTAAAGAATGATCCCATGGATATCGGTTTGTTAAATAGGCGGCTGTTTGCTAAGAGCTGGCGAGTAACTTAAATACCAATCATGCACATTTCCATTGGTCCCTTTATGGACAGGGGCACCGCAGGCTTAGACTGTTCATGGCAACTGTATACTCCTTATACCAGGGGTCTCAAATAAAAAGCCCAACCTAACACAATATCTGGGAATTCATTTTCAGCATGTTGCACCTTATTGTCTATGTGGTATACACATTCAATCACTCATAAATGATAACCACATGTTGTGAGTTAAAAATGAATTATTTGAACTCTTCCCAAAACCATAAGCAACAAAGCTGGCTTACCCAGCAGAAGTACTGTACTTATCTGAATGTATTATTTATTTGTATAAAATAGCAGAAGCAGTAGGCCACAGAATAAAAGGCCAGGAAATTCCTGTTTTGCTAATAGTGCAATAAAATGGTCAGATGTGCAATTAAACGGGAAATATATTCAGCAATATGTTTCTAAAAAACGTTCCGATCTGATTTAGTCATCATGGGCTCAGAACATCAATTTTCATTCTTTCTGTATGATTAATTGTAATTTAAAGAGCAAACAATTACAACAGAGAAAATTGTTTTAGAAAAGTGTTGCCAGAATTCACAAAAACATCTGATAGATTTGCATAGGCTCTCCCTTAAAGTTATATACAAACCCTTATTTTACCAGGTACATTGACAGAAGATGTAGTGCACTATTTTCTCTAATACACTAAGGACTTAGTTACAGAGGACAGGAGAACAGTGTAATTAATTAAAAGAGGAAAATGTAGCTCTAATGCCCAAAAAGGTTAGAGACCACTCCCCTACATAATACCCACAATTCCCTGCCATTGTAGCTCCCTGGCTCAAAACACCAGATGGAACCAATTATTTAGTTCTTTCCTTTTCTCTCCATCTTTCAGCTGTTTACAGTTCCCTTTCTCATCAAGGCAATACTAAAGGCAGATTTGCGTTGTGGAAAGCAGAGGAAAAGTGTTCTGGGCAACCTGGATATGAGCATGCACAGCTGTTGGAGCTGGCATATGGAAAAAAGGCTTAAGTCGATTTGAGCGGCTGCTGGGGGCTGGGAGTTTGGATATACATTATGTCACTAAGCTGACTTCTGACACACAGGCTTTAACTTTCAATGGAAAAGGGATAGGAGGACAATACATTGTGTGCCTCTATTGCCTTATGACTTACACTCTTCTACCTTTCTCCCATATGGATGAGGGTTAGTCAGTGGTCACAAATCTGCAGGATGAAGAGTTATTCGACTGAACTCTTATGACTGTCTTTATATTTTCCAGGGCAAAATTAAAAACACAAAGCAGACTAAACCCTTCATGCCTTTAAAAGCCCATTAGGTCTACACTCCATCCTCTAACCCAAATCAAAGATAATTGGTAATGTCATTATAATGTGATGAACAACTTATAATATAGGGCAAAAATGCTGAAAATATATTGAAAATATTCAAACATCTCTTTCATAAAAACTTATTTCTGTTTCGCATTAGTGTTATTTAGAAGCTTGGGCTATCAAAAGTTTTGAGCTACAGAAAGAGATGATAACACAGAGCAAGGGTGAGTTTGGCTGAAAGAAAGCCATGCCACAACAACTTTAAAAGTGACCTTGTACACATTTTTTATCCCTCCCATAGGGATAAGGACAGCCAAGACACCAGAGATGAGAGAACAAAGAGCTTGGGTAGGCATCTAGGGTTTGGGTTTTGCCTGAAGGTAGGTAGATGTTCTCCTAGCAGCTGTAGTGTGAGGCAACAATTCAGACCACCGCTCCACTTGGGGGCTCACAGTTAAAAGTTTGAATGAAGCAGAAACTGCCATGTTCTGCCCAGAGCCAGAGCCACATCTAGACAGCTCAGCTACTCTGTACACTCAACTGTACCACAACAATGTTTCAACAATGCAGCGATTGGTGCTTAGATGCACAGACATGTAGGGGAAGGTGTTGTGGGAGATGAAGATGGCACAATCAGAATTAGTCTCTGTGCTGTCCTTTGCCATGACCAAAAAAACACAGTAAATGTGTTTTGATGATTAAGTCATAGCACATAATTTTACATCTAGCTATTTTGTTTCATGGACCAATGCCATGGGACGCATTTCTTATGTTTGGCAGTCATGAAATGAAGCATGGTGTGTCCAGTATTAGCTAACTAACTTGTCAGCTTAGTGAGCTGATGTCATCTTAGCTAGTTAACTTAATTGAACCAGGAAGTCAAACTACACAGGAGACCTAAAGGAATAAGGATTCTTCTAACCAGTAGAGCTCCCATTCAGTTGTGGTTTTTGCACCAATGAGCAGTATTTGATGAAGTTTGATATGTAAACATCCGCTAATCTAGTTAACATCTGGTAAGTTAGCTAACGTATCCAAGCCAACCAGTCAAACTCAGCATAAAATTAAAGAGAATGGAGTTATAGATGCAATGAACAAGACGTGTTGCCAGATTTGCATCTCTGATAAAACAAAAATTGCGTAAACCGGCAAAAATGTCAATTGTCGCACATCACCTTCCAAGGTGAAGTGGGAAACTTCACTGACAGATAGTCCCCATGGACAAACAAAAACAGAAAAAAATTGTAGTTGGGAAGCAACTAAAAACATTTCACACTGGCTCCAAAACAATTCTACTATCACCAGCAACATCAGTTTTTTGACAGAGATCGTAAAGTTAGTTACCAGGTAAACAGTGTTTATACGCCTTCCAGGTCAGGGGTCTGGCCAAAGCACTGTGAGCACATTTGTAGAGTTTCTTATTGTTAGTGTGAATAGAAAATGATGTATACATATTATAGTTTAATGTTACTTAACTGAAACGCGGGGCTTGAACCAGTGATCCTTTGAACACAATGATCACTGTCACCCACAAGGAATTGTTACCCTCGCCCCTCAAAAGCCACGGTCAAGGGAAACAAGTATTTCAAGGTCTCAGAGCAAGTGACATAACCGACTGACTAGCCATTTCACACCCGTTATACTCCCCTCTCTTTGATCTCCTCCACATCAACTCCAGCAAGCTGGGCAGAGCCCAAATGATTGATCCAGGTCACTGCATCATTGTAACAGTTTTTCTACAACTGCCCCACGCAGGGCTCGTACTAGTGATCCTCTGAACACAATGACCACTGTCACCCACAAAGCATCGTTACTATCGCCCCACAACAGCCACAGGCCCCTGCAGAGCCAGGGAAACCACTACTTCAAGGTCTCAATGCAAGTGACATAACCGATTGAAATGCTATCAGCAGTAACTGACTAGCCATTTTACACCCATCACACTAGCTAACATGGGTTTCCACTAAACTGCCTGCTGTTATTACACGCATCAGGTACTGCCAACTGTTATTCAAAGGAGCTATTCCCGGGAAAACATGCTAACAGACAAACATTCGCTATAATTTTAACCACAACCAGCAATCATACTTTACCCACCTGTTGTTTTACCATAAAACCCTTACAGATTTTCTACTGCAGTTCAAACTCTAATCTTTTTGTTTTATGTGCTTCAAAGTCTGTAAAATACCTATAGGCCTAAAGGCTGTGTAACAATCAATTAAAAATATCACATTTTCTGGGCTCCTAAATTGGATCTAGCGCTCCTGAATATTATAAGTTGTGGGTACCAGTGCTACCAATGATTTATTTTTAAATTTTGCGCTCTGCCTTTGCTGCTGTTATGAAGCACTGGCCAGAGAACAGAGGGGCCTCCCAATCTTTCTGCTGACAATCCAGTCCAGTCAGAAGGAAAGGTCATTGTTCATGTGTACAATAGACAGTCTGTTTGGGAAAGGTTCTAGAAAAAATCTTGCAGCTGTAGTCTCTCCCTAGTTGCAGTGATAGTGATTCTGGAGTTAGACCTGAAATAAGGTCTGAAGAATAAACTTCAAGTAACAGAGGCATACCCCAGGGAGAAAAAAAAATGTAACCCACATTATAGGACATCATGGTCTATGATTATGGTTCTCACACAACTGCATTAGCAGGCTAAATTTGACTCAGATGAAAGCCTCGGGACTTTTGTAACTTAACTCCTCCTTCATATTGTAAACTTTAGTTTGGCATAATTTTTAGCCTTAACTCACAGAATAAGCCTCCGAAAAATTAATTAATTTCATGGTTTTGTCACTCATGTGTTCAACTGAAAGTGCGACAAGCATTACATCCCCGAACTGTTGTTACCAAATACGGTCAAATTCCCCCGCAGTAATATATTGTATACTTTAGATTTGCTAACAAATACAATCCCAGAACCGCGAGATGAACTTGTGCTTTCGAACGGAGTATGGAACATGGCATTCGGATACTTGGTTGGAATTCGCTTTGTGCTTTCGTCGTCAATTCTTTAAGAAACTATGTTTAATAATGTTACAAACTTCAAAATGCGACCGGCTTTACCTTAAAGTAGCGCGTCATTTCCATAATTTCCGTCACTGATTCTCCCAATCCCGTTAGTTAAATTGTGCCGATTTGACGGATACCGGTTGCCGTTTTCCCACTAAACAGCGAGTCATGTCTTTCCAACCCAAACCCTCCCTCCTCGAGACTGCTGGAGAGGCGAGGGCTGGACTAGTTCCCATGGGGATGGGTTGTTTGCCCCCTATTTCAATGGATCTGGCCCCTTTCCATTTAGTCCACACATACGCTTGAAACATATTTTTTTGTAAAGTCCATTTCAGAGGATTGACTCATAAGATTTATATTAGAATGTCATTATCATGTTGTTCACGTTCCATCCATTAGAATTGGTTTTGTTTACTACAGGGTAAACAACTGGTTATTAGAACAAATAGTTTTGGGGAGCATGATGAGATAGCTATATAGAGAACCCTGTTTAAAACTGTAATTAACAACTACATACAAATGTATATTTACTCTGGGAAACAATAAGAACTTCTGAGTGAGATTTTATGGTTTTGATCTATTAAACTATTTATAATGCAGACTAGTAAAATCAAAATGTAGCAAGAACATAATGAATAGGCCTACACACATATATATATATATATATATATATGCTACGTTTCATATGCAGAATGGTACTCAGAGGTGGAGAAGAATGAATCCACTATTTGTACATAATATGTCAAGACAAACCTCTGAAGATAAAGTCAAGGTTGAAGGCCTGTGTCTATTAGGGCAGAAATCACGCAAGTATAAGCAACCAGCTTAAGCGCATGATCAAGGCTCTCTACAGGGCGAAGGGTTTGTCAAAGATATAATTTGAGGTCAAACTGAATTAATATTAATATTATGCAAATACTTACACAAATCCAGGTAATGGTGAAGTTGAAATGTGTCTTAAGTACGTTGTAAAAAGCAAAAATGCTTCTCTTTAACAAAACAAAATATAATAAGATAATAAAAAAATATTTGGGGGATCACATTCAAACACAGAAAGAGTGAACTTTCAAAGATCCCTTAATAGTATTAGAATTTTTATTTTATTTTGTATGTGTAATAATTACAGTCGGATATTATACTGGTTGGAGACATCCTAAAGCAATCATCCAGATATCAGACCCAAACACTGTGAACACATGTAAACCACTAGAAGTGACAGTAACCAGAATGCATGTAGATATTTAGCCTGCACTTTGAATCCTGTTTGCTCACTGATTGGTTTTATATTAGCTGAGTATCTCAACCAGTTCTCTCTAAAGAGACATATTTTAATTGCTATAAATAGTTGCTTGTTTTTCTAGTAAAAAAATTGGGTCACTCTCAGTTGATTTTAAATTTTTCAAACATACTGGACAACTGAAGTCATTACATTTAGTGCTGAAATTATTTTTAATTCAAACATTTATAAAATATAAACACCCACTTTTTTCTTCTTTGTGTTGCTCAACTTAGCATGTTCACTTTTGACCAGTGTTCTGCCCACAATATGTGCAGGTATACATTTTGATAGACAAGGAGGGAGGTGGGGAACAGCAGAGCATTCATTTTCTCATCAGTCTCTAGCAGCTTCCATAAGATGGGTGCAGTGCCAATAAGCCAGCAAAACTCCTGGTTGAGAGAGCAGAGTGGAAAGAAGCAGAACAGATTGGTGGGTATTTCTCTAAAAACATGCCTGACCTTTCAACTCTCCAAACCACTTTGACAATTGCTGAAAACAAAAAGATAACTTCTAAATGGACATCATGATACTGGGAAGAAAATGAGGGAGATTTTAAATAAAAACAAAAAACATGCATGCTTACGATTAACTAAGACTAAGGGCTCATTCTCATCTGTCCATTTGTCTGACCATCTATCTGTCAGTTTAAAGGTTAAGATGAAGACATGAATTCAACATATTATTCAGAACTATTCAACCAAAAAACAGAGATCCTTTAAATGTTGATATTTTCTTGATAATCAAACACCAAAATGTAATATCAATTCAAAATCTTGTTTATCTTGTATATTTTTTCTTGAATCTGGGTTTGAACTAATAGCTGTTGATGACTGCTAATGCTATATAGGCCAAACTAGAATAACTGATGATATTATATGAGTAATAAAGTATGGGCACATTAATTAAACCTACCTTTGTATTGACTTTTAACAATCATTCTTACAAAAGCGACATAAAATGTTGGTAACAGTCTGTGAAAAGATCAAAGCTAAGCAGATCGTCAGCTAAGTAGATCTCCAGTAGGAGATGTTGACCAGCCTGTTGCTTCTTACTTTAATAATATTTTTGCTAATCCAATCTATTTTCTTTATAGATTCCACGTCACAATACATGGACACATTTAGATTCATCCAATTTGTGCACACTGATAGAAGCCTTTATTCTGCTACTTTCAGGAACATTTTTGTTTCACATAAAAAAATAGGTGCATCTGGGAAGAGACATTAACAATCCAAAAAAGGACACAGTATTTTATCCATAACACCACTGGCATGAAATCTTCAATCAATAATGGATGCTTGCTTCCACTGGAAAGAATGCAGAAGACTGGAAGGGGTGATAATAAAGCCTTTCATACAGTATCTACTACATAATGCAATGCTTAATCATCACAAACAAATTGTTAACAATTTAACAATAAAACATTCTCTACCCATCTACACCCAAGGCCTCAAAATGCATAGAGCCCTGAGAGTGCTTTCAATTAAAATATATAATAGTTTCAGGCTAGGAACACTGGCTACCATGGAGGCATAATAAAGAAGAATCTGATATTCCTGGAATCCACTGCGTTGTTGAGCAACCATACCTTTGGGCTTTCCTCTGCACCCTATAAGCAATACATTATTCTGCTTCTCTGTGAGTATTACATGAGATAATCAAATACAGTCCAAACCAAAATAAGCGCATTCATATTCAAATCCCCTCCACATCACTGAGAGCTGTTTAACCTTTGTATAAGGCTACTTTCACAACAGAATTTGTCCATAGAGTTTAATCTTTTTTATATAATACAGTGAGGTCATCAACTGTCCATCTTTGTCCATCTGCTACAGCCATTCAACAATGGGAAAAAACATACAACCAGACAAGTGTTTTTTGGACCTTTTACAGATCCAATGTACCTTGCTTAGGATCCATCAGTTATGTTTACTGAAGCCACAAATTCCATAGAAATGTGACAGTATTTCCCTCCAGTACACTGTTGGGCTTCCACCACACCCTTAACACAAAATATTTCTGTGAGAGCTTCTACTCAGGCATCCAGAGAATTGAAATAGCCGTGGGTCAGCGGGTCGAGGGAGCTATGGAAATGAGGATGGGCCAGCCTCATAAGAAAGCCAAGCAATCTCAAGTCTAAACTGCTTCTGTCATAGCATAAAGATGTTTCTTAAAGAAAAACATGTTACTTTTCAAGGCAGGTCCAGAGGGCTCCTTTAAACTGCAGAGGTCGAGTCCTCTCAGGTTGATGATGTCAGTTGAAAAACGGTTCCACGGAGGGCCGAGTGACTGCAGGTTTTTGTTTTTTCCTGTAAATTGTTTCCCAATTGAGACCTAAACAACCAGGTGAGGGTAGAAACTAACCAATTAGTGACCTAATTAATCAATCAAGTACAAGGTGAGAGTGAAAACCCGCAGACACTCGGCCCTCCATGAAACCGGTTTGACACTTCTGCCCTAAGGTTTCAAAGATGAGATTACAAAAATACTTCTTCTCCCCTTATTAATGTCAATCAAAATAAACACCAGGTACATTAGTTTAGACTTACCAATGGTTTATCTGAGTGTCATCATGTAATTGCACCTTGCTTCTTTTATTCCTTTGCGGCATCGTAAAAGCAAACTAAAAATATATTGTCACAAGAAAAGCTAATATTGGCATCTCAGCTATTCTGTGTGTTTGTGTTAAATTATGCATAGTTGTTATGAATGCTAAAACATCAGGCATCATTGGCGCCTTTTGGCTGTATGCTTCATATGGAGTCCATTCGCAGTCTGTGACCCATGGAGAACGCTGACACCAAATGCTGTCGTGAGACATTTAAAACATCTGCTACTGCTGCCGCTTGCACAAGCAATACGTATCTCCTCAGATACAAAGTTACATCCTTACGTTTATTAAAATCTCTAATATATACAAACTTAGATTCCCACCTATGTTTTCTTCCACTGTGGGGAAACACCTGTGCAACATTTGTTCAGTTTGTTAATGGTAGCTTAGCACAGCTGTCAGCCTTGCATACAGATTGCAGAGAAATGTCCAGCACATTATCTTAATTTTTGCCTCGCCATAACAATCATAATTCATACAGTTATCATTTATATTCTAATTTACTGTAATAGAAATAAATCATACCAAAGAGCAAAATCAATTTCCAGCATAGGCATGCAGCACCAAGACTAACTGCTCTGCAAGGACATATACACCCGATTCACCCTAGCCTTGCATTTCAGTGACACTTAAAGGTTTATCCTGAGTGCAGCCATAATATTAGCCTGACCATGGCCAGGCAGACCTTGAGGTGGTGGACTGCAGCTTCTCCTGCAGGAATGCAGTCTCTGTGAGCTTTGATTCTCACAATCTGACCCTAAGGTACTGATATAAGGAAAGGATAAAGGAGACAAACCTGATCTGCCTATCATTAACAAAAGAGGAACAGTTAAGAGGGCCCTCAAACACCGGCTGGATCCTATTAATGATAGGAATACCTTCAAGTATCTCTATTTCCTTGGTCATGCAATAATTCAAGTTGAAAGAGTTTTAAGTGAAAAAGTATTTAGTAGGTTTAGTAGTTTCAGTGCTTGTACTTTCTTCCAGAAAGCCTGAATACAACACATGCATAAAGAAAAAATCTGAAGTTACAATTTGAATAAAAACCTACTACATAATAAATAAATTAAACACAATTCCCACCAGAACTAAATCACCCCATACTGTCCAGTAATGAAATTAGAATGTAACAAAACACGCACATGTATATGTATTTATTATCAGCTAATAAAGCCATTGGGAAATAGTAACAGCAAAGATCAAGTCATAAGGCGCCCCCTAGCTGTCATTCCCAATACTTCATTTAATTTTGAGGTTACAGTATTGAATAAAACATGTTTTTGCCAAACTATTGTTGCTCGTTTTCTGTCAACCCTGCAACTCACGCTGATAAAAAAAACTGTCTGTGACCATGAAATGTTTATGATTTTCTGCATTGTTATGAAAAAGTAACGCAAAAAGTAATATTAAAGTGAAAATGTAAGAATCACTTCTTTTGTGACACCAGACTGTCATTTATGAGGTTGATGTCCACACTGAAAAACTTAAAACGAGTATATATGATGTACTTCATGAAAAAAAAGCAAAAATAAATGCTGCTTACCTTATCCTTTATGACCTTCTTAAGTATTATTTTTTTCAACAATCCATTATTTGAAGGCGCAACGGTACCTCTTGCCGAGTATCCTGATTTCGGATTTTTGCAGCGAGTGTGATCTTTTCTTTATGACGGACTACAGAGGGAAAAAGGGGGAGAGAACAGGAAACGATGACGCCGTCTGGGTGAAAGTTATTGAAAAGTGAATAAAACAGTATTGTTTGATATCAGAATACTATAATTGGAGGACACTTTGTCAAATGTGTCGTTCTTTTCCTTCGTGGCCTAATTGCTAAATTCTGGAAATTATGAATTATGGAGTTCTTATGACGTTGTGTGTTGTTGGATTTCTGCATAACAAAGTATCCAATATTGATCGAAGGTATTGTAGACTTGGCACTGAGCCAGGTCTGTTTTCGACAGCTATAACCAGAACCTGTGCTATGTTTTTCGTGGCTATCAGTAGGCACATTTCTGTTTAACCAGGTTTACAGGGAAGCCTAATGTCACTACAAAATAAAAACATTGGAAGATTTTACATGGAAAGGGCAGATCTAGGATATATGATCCAAAGTTAAAATAACGAGCTTATTCGAGATTGTGATTTTGTTTATTCACACAATGAAATGGTTAACTGACCACAAAATCGTCATTTAGCAATATTCATCCCTGTCTGTGAACTGAGATGAACCCATTGAAAAACTGTGGTTTGCACTGAAGAGGGCAGTCATTGTAAAGACCGAAGGATCTCAAGGACCTGGAAAGAGTAAAGGGAGGCATGGTCTAAGATAATAAGGCAAACGTTTTAAACATTTAGTCCCTGAAACTTACTAGTAATTATCTAATAGGTAATCTGTTTATTCTTTAGCTAGGCTACTAGTAACTATTCCAAATGATCGCTGTTATTTCGTTTGTAGCCTACTAGACACAAAAGTCCAAATGTCAAGTAAAAGTTACTTGCTGATAGTTTAATTAAAGGTCTTACTGGTCCGAAACAAAATGTTACTAAATGTGCTTTATAAACAAATGTGACTTGACTTACTTGTTTCAAATTCAATAGAAACGATTACATGTTGAAAATAGTAAAAATAGTATAGGACTAGTACATTTATGAAATATTACTAGTCACTTTGAAATATGACAAGAAATAGGGTTATTGACTAGTACAAACTGTTGAAAAGAATAGTAAGAGCTAAATAGTTGATATAATGGACTGGAATAACTACTCGTCACAACTGTAGATATCTACAACTCATAGCGTAGCTAGTTCCACACTATTTTCAAATGAATATACATGACACTCCCTCTGCATCCAGGTAGTGTAGCGGTTCACACAGCCTTGTACACATCAAGTTTCTTCACGCCGTTATCGTACCCATTATGTAATACATGTCAATGGAGACCGCCCACAACCGAGTGGAATCACTGTTTCAAATTGACGCGGCATACTTGGACGTCGTTCAAACTCTGCTTGGTTTCTGCGTAGTCTAACATAACCGGAAGCTAACAGCTTAGCATCTATGTATGCTAACTTGACTAGCTAGCACCGACTAGAACGTTAGATACAGGTTGAAGAAAAAGTAACCTAACGAAAACATGGATTATTTTCAGAAACATATATTTCTTCGCAGTTGAATGCAAAAGTCATATTTTGCTATCCAAAATTGTATTCCATGTCCGACAAAAGACGGGCTCGTCCATTCAATACAGACTGTCCAACCAGTAGCGGAACGTATTGAATAATTAGCAGATGATTAGAATAACAGTGGTGATATCCAAATGTCTATTTGTATTAGTAATTATTACAGTTTTGTATATCTTTTGTTGGAAAACAGTTTTGACCAGTGAAAACAGAATAGCAACTAGTAACAATTTGAATAGTTACTAGTAATTTCAGAATAAGTGCTAGTATCTTAACCTTCAGAAGTAAAATGAAAAAAATACTAGTAACAATTGGAATAGTTACTATTAACTAAAGAATACGTTTTAGTAGCTTTTAAAACATTTTATATTCCTTAATCAAAATGAAGGAGATGGTGACAAAATACTTATGATGAAGCGGATTAAATTGGTGCATGACTCGCTAAACCATTCCATTATTAAGAGTGATTTGCAGTGACAGAAGTCATGTTCTCAAGCTTAGACATTGCCTTCATCAACTAGATGTTCAATTACCATTTGTTTTTTGTAGTCTGTCCACAAGAGATCAGCTGTAAACAAAAGCATTATAAACATTACTGAGGTTTATTTCAAATGTTAAGGAATTACAGATAGAGCAGTCAATGACACTTTCCTTAGGTCATCCAACAGCCTTTTCTACCCACTCTCTCTCTCTCTCTGTCTCTCTCTCTCTCACACACACACGCACGCGCGCGCGCGCGCGCACACACACACACACACACACACACACACACACACACACACACAGTTATATCTATGCTGTTTAAGGGACAAGACAGTTACTTTAAAAAATAAAATAAAAGGGGATTTCATTAACAGATGATTCATGTCAAATACATTTAAATGGAGAATTGCAGATGCTGAAAAGAAAACAAGCAGTGCATAGAATGGAGATTACTGTTTACATTACTGACACTACAAAAAATGTATAATGTAATTTTATACTTAGAGAACATTATTGTTTACACCGGTCAGCGCACAATAAAATGCATATACCTATCTGTACAGTAACAGCAGTTTAGGGTAAAAGGTTCAAAATAAATTCAAAACCTTAGAAAACATGCTTTTAGACAGGAGACTGATAAAAGGCTATTTTACTAATCATTGCTGTTTCTATGTCATTGCCATCTTTTGTAGTTAAGGGTAGGTATCAGATTGTGTTTGAGGACATTTTCATTAGCTTAATTGATGTGTTGTATAAATTATTTATTTACTCTACAATTTCAATATTCCATAATGTCCCATAATGTAATTAGTGACTTGGCACTTTCAAAATGATAATCATCAGAAGTTGAAAATATTGAGTACTTAAGACAATCAAAGGGTGCAGAAATAGTATGTGCAATCAACTTGAGAGGAGCCACAGAGTACAAATAGTAACATATTTAACTTTTTTTAAGTTTCAATCAAAGTATACTAAATCACACAGACACTGGCAGTATCTTAAGCCAAATATTTCAACTCCACACTTTAACCCACTGATAGACCCTTCATGATCACAACCTGAATACATAGGCTTATATGATGGTATTTAATTGTATTTAATGAAAGACAGTTCCTTTTAGGAACAAACCACAAATGAGGATCAAGCTAGGAAGTTGGGGTAAGAATAATGGTGGGTCTTCTCAAGCACAGTGCAATTCATCCATGGTTTTTGTATCCAGGAAATGGGTTTAGCTTAGCACCACATGGCGGTCGAATACAGACTTCCTCTGTTCTTGGACCTGCCTCCTCCAGCGCTGCTGAGCATGTTCCACTTTGTTCAGCATATTGGGACGAGAGGCGGAACGAGACAGTACGTTGTGGGCGTTGGCGAAAGGCTGCTGGTCCTGAACCCAAAGAGACAACACAGTGAGGAATACAGTGAAGACTGTTTTGGGTCAAAAGAGACATTACAGAGACTATACAAGATAATTGGTTTACCAAATAAGTTAATAAACAAATATGGACAGGGGATTGGATGCACGTACCCCAACATCATCATCATTCTGGATGAGCTGTGAATGTCCAAAGAGCCTCCTCTTCAGTATGGGCTCCAGGAGGGTCAGGTACACCATGTAGAGGAGCAGCAGGCCCAGGATGGACAGGTAGATTATGATTGTCACCTGGAACCCAGTGGCAATAAACTCATTAACCCAAATCACTTAGTCTCCGCTTCAACCATTATTTCAAACTGAAAGGCATTGGGTTACAATCCACAATCCAAATTATGTTAATGTGCTACAACTGGAAAAAACGTTTGGAACTACATCCAACTCAGAGCCCTGATATTCCAACCCGAATATCATGGATGTCACCATTTGATTATTTTTTGGTTATTTAAAAGCTCCAGTACTGTACAAGTTAGATAACATTTGTGCATTAGCAACAAACTGGTTAGTGGATTTACCCTGATGGTTCCAGAACTTCTCTCCTCGTATTTGCATTCACAACGCAGACAGTACGCCTCCACATCCTTTCCATCAACAGGCATTGGGTCCACAACATGTAGACAGTTGCTGAAAATAAACATACAATTAAATAATTATACGTCTGAAAAGCACAAAGATTAAAATCATTAATAGTTTTCCAAATATGATTTCAGATCATTCATGACAGTGTGAAAAAGCTAGCCTAATCCAACAGCCAAGCCTCAAATTCACCACTCTAGACAGTATACTAAAGCTTGGAGATAGTCAAAAATCAATATAGCGTTGAATTGCCTGAATTGACGCAATACAATAAATAGGACAAAAAGTTTGTCCCATCAACAATCATTTATATTTGCAAACCTAATACATTTTACTTCGCATTTCTCTAGTATCGTAGTAGTTTCTTATAGTAATTAATGATTTCAAAATGCTTGTGACAAATGGTGGCGTTAGTTGGTATGGATAATATACGGTTTATCAGCGCCACAGTATAAAATATAATAATCTGTAAATTAAATCCTGACAACACACCAATCCTTTAGGGACACATTTTGCTTGTAGATCTGTCCATCAATGTCTCTGTACGGTGGGCAGATACATTTACACCGGATATCCTCAGAATTCTAGGAAACAACGGGGAAAATGTGAACCTTGTTATCCCATAAAAGTAGTGATATAACCAACACAACCAATGCAGGAATAATTACAATAACTGCACCTTTACAGAGCAGGTTAGCAAGTCACAGCCGTCACATAAAACGTTAGCCTGAGAGATCAGCCTGCGAATTAACTAGCTAGCTCCCTTGACTAAATAACTCAAATTAAATTACTATAAACAATAGGGAAATAAACTATAGGGAGGGCACTAAGATATTTAATGGTGGTCAGCTAACTAGGTAAAGCACACAGTCATGTGAACAAAGCCAAATATTAAGTATACCTTAGCATCAGTCGTGTGTGTTGACATCAATAACAAACCAACAAAAACATAGAGCAATTTGAAGGCAACGCCTAACATATTTGTATCTCTTAAATACCCAAAATACAATATACCAAAAAAAAACCTATGTGATGTAAAATTAATAAACGAACAAACAACTAACAAGCTAGATAGCAACGGCTATCAACCCAAACATTTCCGGCTACGACTGAGCAGCTGACAACTGCATGACATCACGTCCTGTGCGGTTAAATGGGTAGGTAAGAATATTAATAGCTGTCATGCCATTGACATTCTGTTTTGGATTTCTCATGTCTGATGAAGAAATTAAAATATAAGTAATGTGAATCTGCAGGAACACAGCGAGGCAGACACTAGTTTCGTTTAATTTAAAAGCAATAACAATTCTATCAAATATAACACAAGAGGACTCCATATATTCAAAACACCATTATTGCAGTATTATATACTGCTCAAAAAAAATTAAGGGAACATTTAAATCACACATCGATGAGAACGAAGAACAAAATGTTTTAAAGATCAAAATCTTTACTGTATATTGTGTAATTCGTTGAGAACAAAAAGACGTAACAGTGGTCAATGGAAACCAAAATCACCAACCGATTGAGGGCTGAATTCCAACTCACACTGAAAATCAAAGCAAACAGTTGAAAGCACAGGCTGTTCCAACTTGTGTGAATTTTATCACAGCAACTCATAATGTAACTCAGTAGTGTGTATGGCCCCCAGGTGCCAGTATGCACTCTCGAAAACGTCTGGGAATGCTCTTTATGTGATGGCAGATGGTGTCCTGGGGGATCTCCTCCCAGACCTGGATCATGGCATCAATGAGCTCCTGGACAGTCTGTGGCGCTGCTTGGCTGTGTCAGATGCACCGATACATAACGTCCCAGAGGTTCTCAATTGGATTCAGGTCTGGGGAACGTGAGGGCCAGTCAATGGCATCAATGCCTTTGTCATCCAGGAACTGCCTACACACTCTGGCCACATGAGGCCGGGCATTGTCCTCCACCAGGTGGAACCCAGGGCCCACTGCACCAGTGTAAGGTCTGACGATGGGTCTGAGGATTTCATCCCGGTACCTAACAGCAGTCAGGGCACCGTTGGCTGGCAACGTGGAGGTCTGTGTGACCCTCCAAGGATATGCCTCCCCAGACCAATTGGCCTACCGCCAAACCAGTCATGCTGGATGATGCTGTAGACAGCATAACATTCACCACCCCGTCTCCATACTCACGTCTGTCACATGTGCTCAGTGTAAACCTGCTCTCATCTGTGAAAAGAACGGGGCACCAATGGCAGACCTGCCAATTCTGGTGTTCTCTGGCGAATGCCAATCGAGCTGCACGGTGCTGGGTTGTGATCACAGGTCCCACTCGAGGACGCCAGGCCCTCATGGAGTCTGTTTCTGACAGTTTGGTCAGAAACATGCACACCAGTAGCCTGCTGGAGGTTATTTTGTAGGGCTCTGTCAGTGCTCCTCCTGTTTCTCCTCGCACAAAGGAGCAGAAACTGGTCCTGCTGCTGGTTTGATGCCCTTCAACGGCCCTGTCCAGCTCTCCTCATGTAATGGCTCATCTCCTGGTATCTCTTCTATACTCTTGAGACTGTAATGGGAGACACAGCAAACCTTCTTGTGACGGCATGTATGGATGTGCCATCCTGGAGGAGCTGGACTACCTGTGTAACCAGAATGGGCTGCAGGTACCGCCTCATGCTACCAGTAGTGACACGGACACTAGCAAAATGCAAAACTAGAGAAGAATCAGTCAGGAAGAATAAGGAGAGAGCGATTATCTGTGGCCACCACCTGCAAAACCATTCCCTTTTTGGGGGTTGTCTTGCCGTTGCCCCTCCAGTGCACCTGTTGTCACTTTCATTTGCACCAAAACAGGTGACATTGATTTACAATCGCTTATGCTTCCTCACTGGACAGATTGATATTACTGAAGTTTAACTGACTTGGTGTTATACTGTGATGATACGTTCCCTTAATGTTTTTGAGCAGTGTATATTTGGTTGTTGCTTTCATATTGAAAATTCACATAAGAAAGTTAAAAAAGCTAAGGCAGGATATTATGTTTATTGATTTATTTACAATTTGTTAGATGTACAATCATAAAAATATAGACACATTTCATTTCTATGACATAAGTAAATAGATAGGGTGAATATTGTGAAAATGGGACAGTTGATTAAAATGGGACATTTAAGCTTTTTAATATAATTCTTTGCATGTGTCCCATTTTTACAATACTCAAAATGTCCAATTTACATACTACTCACCCTACAACTATTTTAAAATTCGCCCAATCCATTTCATAAAAATGTATAATCTGACTTTCTCTACATTTAGTCACACCACTCAATCGTCTCACTCCTTTGAGAAGGGAAAAGTAGTCTTTGGCAGCTGTTTGAATGATCATAATGAAGAGCTTGTCTTGATGCATGGACATTATAGAACAGGTCGTGTTCACTAAAATCCCAGTAACATGAAGTATTAACATTCATTTTGAAGATGCAAATGTTTTCAGGATACTGATTACAATTATTCATTTGATGCAGCAAAAATACAGGTATTACGGAGATGTGCCAATTCTGCACACATGTACAGAATGCACATATTACTACAATACATTAACATTCATATCTAAAACTTTTTACACAATATACAAAACATTCATCAGGATAATTGCTTTTGTGGTGTCACTACATTTTTTGTAGAGCTTAAAAGTTCCCAACATAACATCATATTTGTGCTATATTCTTTTTTCAAATTCAGGCATTTTCTGTCATCAATTCAGATTTAAATGTAAAACAACTTCTATTATGTTTTTGATATGTTTTAGGCTGTTTTGGACATTGAACATAAAACATCTGTGAACCTTTTTACAAATAACTGTCACATTCACCTACTACGCAGTTGGTAAAAATTCCATTTTGATTATAAAGATTTTCTAGACATTGTTGTTATCACCAGTATGTGGAATCTAAGACTGGAAGCTGAACATCAAAGAAGTCAGTGTAAAATTTCCAATGCTCACATACAGGAGGTGGATCTGGTATATGAGTACAAACAGAGCTTTAGAGGTAAGGTGAATGTGATTGTGAAAGCTGCCCTTGTCTGCGCCATGACAGCCCAGTAACAACCGATGTACTGAAAGTCCAAATGAAGTCCACTTGAGAAAAGTGTCACAGTCTGTTTCTGTCTCTAAGTTAGCTTTACCCACGGCCAGTCTCTGTACAACAGGATATGCTTTTTGTTTGTCAATGAATAACTTGACAGATGCAATCAGTAATTTGTAGAAGCATTTTGTGAGATAGCCAGTTAGCAACATGATGAGTGTCTTCTTATGGACGAAGGAATCTCAAGACCTTAGAACGTAGGAATCGGATGAAGGATTTGGGGAACATTTCTCTAGACTCCTGTGCTGTGTAATTGAAGAAGTTTTGTGGGTGGGCCAATACATCAAACAATGCCTTCATAAGTTTCTTATCCTAAAAACAGAATGTAAACAAACAACAGAAAAGATTAGAATTTAATCTGAGATGGAGCCAAAAGTCATCTGACATTTTTATGCTGGTGCTCAAGTTTTGCGCCTGAAATATTTTGTGTCCACAAGAGGACAGTATATGATAAGAAAATTCTAGTTTTTTCCTTACCTTAAGAATTTCTTGGTGATTTTCTGAGGCATATAATCTTCCATCTCTGACTATATCTTCAATGAGTTCCTGGTAGTCCTCTGAAAATATATCAAACATATTAACTCTATATTAGTTCTATATTATTTTACCAATTGGAAGTAGTGGGGGATATATTACATAACCTAGAACTATCAAGACATTAAGGAGCACTGTGTAGAATCCTGCCTCTAACATTTATAATACTGAATGCAAATTGATAGATGAACGGGCAAGCAAGTTTAAATGGGGAATATCTCAGGCCCTCGAAAACATTGCGCAGAAAAAAAAATATTTTAAACATAACCTAAAAACACTAACTGCAGGTGTCATGTATGCTTGTATTTTAGCAAGAAATACATTGACAAATCATACACATTGCCCCTTTAAAAGTAAAAAAAAACAACAACATCCATTTCATAAACAGGTTTTCTAATTTATTGTTGTTTATTTACCATAAATGATTTAAAGTAACATTTCGTAATAATAAGTATCTTTCTTACCATCATAGGTCACATAGGGGACTTGGAAGCCCTTCCCACTATTCCCTTCATTGGATTTAAACTGTATCCACAGCCTCTTAGAGCGGGACGTGAAAGCAATAGGTCGCTCATAGGTCTGGCAGGTCTCATAGGTTGTCACTGAGTTGGAGAGAGCTATGAATTCAGGAGATGGGCACATTATTATCTATCAGCATTTAGTATCATTCATTGAACTGAAAATAAAGGATTCAAATTATAATCCCATGGTCTCTAAGAGATGCTATCCTTCTGTTATGTAGCAAGTGACTCCCACCAACAATGCCGTCATCTTCTAATTATAGAGACATACATCAACAACATCAAATCATCTGCAATCTCCCATGGACAGACTATGTGAACATAAATGGTACCGCAGATCTGTCATGAAACAAGGGAATGTGTGAGATAACTATCAGCATTTGGTCCTTTGGACAAATCAGGATTTTGCATCTTTTAAATTTTGGAAAGGTCGGGGACATTTGGCCCATATACTTGCTAATAAGCGTATGTAAATATCTTCATAATGCCCACATGAACAGACTAAGCATTTAAAATTAAGGAAATACATCATAAATTGAATATTTTGGAGTTTTGACTTTTCATAAATGAACGTTAAGTCACCCAACAAGCCCTAATTCCCCAGTACAACACACACCCACACACTCACACAAACACTCACAGCTCTTCCTCATGACTAGGTAGTCTCCACACTCATCCTCGATGGGGAGGAAGATCTCTGGGACCACGATGAGGATTCTGCGTTTGGGCGGTGGGTTGATGGTCCAGTTGCACTCGATATTTGCAGGGTAGTTCCCTGGGTAATTAGGGGACTCGATGTAGCCAGTGAACTCTCCCAGCTCTCCCCCACAGTGTCTGTCTGTGAGGCGACAGGATGGTGTGAAATAAGTTTATGCTGCCATGATGATGAAACACTAATTAAATACAGTAGTATCCCAAAGTGTGCCAAGAACAAGAATGATTTAAGCATGGAATGATTTAAAGCAACCTTTGTGCTTTTAGTATACTCTGTGTAAACCTGCACTAAATATATTAAAAGCGTGAAGCCATACACACACAAATACATACACAACACAACACAAAATTGCATTTGTGTTTCACCAGATACAGGGCTATTTTCACAGTAAACAATTTACAAAACACTTCCAGGATGCACACAATGAAGGGGATATAGTCAACATACTCAGTAATGACACAAATGCCTGAAAAATGGTTGAAAGTAATGAATAATACAAATCTTTTGGGGGCTGTTTTGTTATGAGTTCAGTGCACGTTTCAGTATGATCAATCATAAAAAGTTTAACCAAAAACATAAGTGTTACATCCTCTGCCATGTCGTGGATTGAAAGTTTGCTATTTAAACTACAGTTTTTCTTTAATGGCATACTCTCTAAGGTAAATCATATAGAGTGGGGTATACCACAAGGCACCAGTCTTGGCCCTTTATTGTTTTCTATTTTTACTAAAGAACTACCACTAACCTTGAATTGAGCCTGTATGTCTATGTATGCTGATAACGACATCATACATGTCAGCTACCACAGTAAGATAAGTAACAACAACCCAAAACAAAGAACTGGGGGGGGGTGATTATGTTGTATATGTTTCACCTCTGCGTGGCCAATAGTAAGATTAGCACTTGCCATCTAATAGGGATTGTAAGAAATATTAAATATGGAAACAAACAGACTTCTCTTGTGTCTGGACATACATACTTTTGCACTGCATTATGTTGGTGGAGCCATCAAAGTCAGTGGTGGTATTTCCAGGGCAGGAGACACAGTAGTTCTGAGCAAACTCCACCTGATACGTCCCCATGGGACAGCGGATACAGCGGTGCGTGCTGGTGTTGTAGTAATGTCCTGGTGAACACTGGACTGCAGGAGCAGAATGGAATGACATCACAGTTTAACACCTCGGACCAACATACACCAACAGAAACCAATCTCAATCAAATAGAAAAGGCAGAAAGGAGAAGTTCTCCGGCTAAAACCCTGGGTGCCTTCCTAATGGAACACTTTTCCCTTCATGTTGCTATTTTGGACCAGAGTTACTAGTGCTCAGGTCAAAAATAACAAACAATATGGGGAATATGTTGTCATTTGGGATGCATTTCTATACTTTATATACTGCATAAATTCTGTCACTAAATAGGTTGGAAAAGCAGCCCTCACCTTTGGTCTCACACTCCTGAAAGGACACGGCACCATTGTGCTTGGTGACCAGGTTACCTCCACAGTGGAAACAGGAGGTGCGCCCCATCTCTGGCTGATAGGTACCCAAGGTACAGGGCAGGCAAGGGATGAAGCCATCATGGGAGAACTGACCAGGGGGACATTGACCTGGCAACACAACAACAAACTGGTCAGAAGGATACTTGTTCCACTCAGTTGGCTTAAGGCAACATTACTATGACACTGCACATGAGATACTTTAGCAGACAGAGAGTATTATCTGGAGAGCAATGTACCATTACAGGACTTTGGCAAAAACAGCAGATGTCAGAGTAATGCTATTCCATTATCTTCTGGGGAACAAACTCTTTCATATCTCATGAGTGACTTCAACAAACAGTCTCTCCCCATAGCTCTTTTTTGTTTAGTCTATCATGAGGAAAGCAGGAGATGGAATCTTTGACTCAGCCACAAACTGGCTGTGATAATAGTATTTGAGAGGCAAAAACATGGTGGCTCTTTTTTTTTTATTCAGGAGAGGCCTGAATGTTCTGAGACCTACACAACTTTAAACAAAGCAGAACATCTGCCTGCAGGGAGATTTTTATCACAATATCGTTCTTCCTGTGTATTTCATATATACTCATAACAGGATGTGATTCTGACAGGGAGACTAGTTTAAAGATCCCAGGAGATCCTAGGAAATCAAGCCAGGAGGTAGTATTCTCTCAGGGTCTTGAATGGAGTCCTGTGTACTTTGCCAGTTATCTTTATGATGATTATGATGGTTGAGTAAGTATCCAAGTTGACTCACATCTCCTTTCTTGTACACCAGTTAGGGGACGAGTGATTACTCATATCTTAAACGTAATTAAAGATTATGTATACAGCCTTACCTCCACACTCAGAGATGTTCCGTGCTCCCACTGACCTGGAGCTTCCTCTCACCTCTGGCCCTGGGCAGACCTCGCAAGACATCTGCCCCTCCTCATCTTGGTATGTTCCAGCTGGACACAGAACACACCTTCCCTGATCCTCATCGTAGTACGTTCCAGCAGTGCAGCTCACTAGCAAAATGTAGAGGAATGAGGCAGAGGGATTAGATAATAGTCCAGCAACAAATACACACAAACACAAGACACACACACATACAGAGGCATTAAAGCCACGACAAGAGGCCTAGAGTTAAGCTGTGAAAAAGGCCATACAAATCGACCTGTTGCAGCTATGCACAAATTCAGAAAAATAAGAGCACTGAGCTTCATCCAAGATGCCTTTATGTCCCACATCAGACAAGCAAATGCACTTCACCTAACACTGGTGAGCATTCAGAAAAAAAGTCTTAATACCATGGTAAGCACCATCACCTCTACCAAAGCAAACACAGGGCAAAGTCAAAGGGAGAATTTGCCTCTAATCTCAGAAGATCATGCAAAGCCTGATTATAGGTAGGCACACGATAAGCTTTAATTTTCCACTAGCAGAATAACCTCTATATTTAAAGTTAACTTATTATGTGTGTCTGGTGATGTATATATATATTTTGAGATTTTAGACACCAAATTAACAACTCAGCGTGGTCAAAGGTTTATTAACTTATAGTTACAATCTGATTATCTATAATTGCAAAAAAAACATATGTTTTGGAGTTCTAAAAATATATGAAAATCATTTTATATATGCATTGTGCGTGTAACTACCCACAATGCACTACTGTCAACTTTATAAAGAGCATCTTTTCTGTTACGGAGCCGTAAGCTAGACCACAATCTAGCTCAAGCTATTGCTAGTCACTATCCTTGCTAGCATGTAACTATATTTCACACCCAGAAATTGATTAGCAACACGTCTGGTCAGACGTTTTCCCCTGTGCTGTCTGCTGCCAACAGGTAAAGTTTGAACTTGGGTTGTGCACAAAGCCTCCATCTCACCTGCTGTGCTGTGCACTCTGGTCCTGCTTTGCTTTTCTCCACTCATGTTTGAATTCAAGAAGCATGTGAGCAGTGTGTTTGTTTACGTTGAATCAGAAAAGGAAACATCAATTTGTGTTTTCGTCAACCTATACTATCTCATTGCGTCTTCTCTAGCCAACGTTTTGAGACAACACAGGCTTTACATTAATGCCGAAACCAATGTTCCAGCCTATTGCATCACATACGGTATGGGCTGTCATACTGTGGCACATATTTCTACTTTTTATATTGAGCACACCGCCCAACCCTAATACTGTTGAGAATAAGCACTCAACATTTCAACAGGATGTCATAAGCTGTGCCTAAATACAAAGATAGGTGATGAAGGAAACAAAAAAATGGGCAGAGCATGAGCTGAGCGGTGCGGGACATATGGCCAAGCAGTCTCTCAAATGTCTTATCATTGCATTCTAACCACATTACACACAGAACATTAATGGGAGAATTTTCCCCCCACAGAAGCCTACATTCAATAACCATGGTGTGCCACTGTCTATTACCATACGGAATGATAAAAATTTTACAAATGAAAAGTGACAAATGGTTGTTGAAAAAATAAATAATACAAACCTAAATAGTGTCTACCACTAGTAGAGTAAATATTAAGAAGTTCACCACCAGCGGAATTGTGGCAAAACTTCCTGGTATAGGTATAAGTGCATCTTACAAAGGTGGCAAAGAAGAATGCCAGGGGCACAGTTGGACAGAACCATGTCTCCAAATCTACAATTAGATGCCACCTTCAACGCAATAGTCTATTTGGAAAGGCTGCTAAAGATATGGACTGCAACCAACAAATGTCAGCACCAGGAAATTGCAAAAAGGAACTTGCACTTGGAATGTAACTTGGTACTATGGTCAGAAAAAACCTTTTGGCCACACACACCAGCGGTGGGCTTGGAGTTGAAAGAAGGATGCGGATGCAGAAAATAACTTAATACCTACTGTAAAATATAAAAGGTGTAGTGGATCTTTGATGTTATGGGGCTGTTTTGCTTCCACTGGTCCTGGGGCCCCTGTTAAGGTCAATGACATCATGAGCTCTACCAAGTAAAAGGACATTTTGACCCAAAACCTGGTTGCCTCTGCCAGGAGATTAACATTTTGCTGCAATTGGATCTTAAAGCTAAACAATGACCCCAGGCACACATCAAAATCCACAAAGAAATAGTTAATTCCCCACAAAATCAATATTTTTAAAAGGGCAATCCCATCGAAAACCTGTAGTTTGAATCAAAGAGGACAATCCATAAGCAAAACCAAAGGAATTCAAGGATCTAGAGACATTCTAGATTTTAGATCTAGTAATAGTCCTAGATCCCTGCCCATGTGTTCTCCAAACCCATAAAAAATGTATAGGAAAAGGTTCCATGCCACTGTCCTTGCAAGAAGAGGGCACACAAAGTATTCAAACCAAGGGTACCAATCATGAATTTAGAAACTGAGAAATGTGTAGTTATGGTTTATTCCCTTGAATCGAATATGAAGTTATATATATTTTATACAGCTCTGGAAAAAATTAAGAGACCACTGCACCTTTTTCTTTCCTTTCCAAAAAAGTTGAAAAGGAAGGTTTTGAGTAAGGAACAGAAGGGTTAAAATTAAGAGACCACTGCAAATTGAACGCTTTTATTCCACACCCAAAACTTTCCTTTTCAACTTTTTTGGAAAGGAAAGAAAAAGGTGCAGTGGTCTCTGAATTTTTTTCAGAGCTGTATATTCTATGTTCTATATGTTGGAATATGTACATTTAAATAATCTTTATCGGAGTGCCAATCATATTAGGGGTGTGATTATTTTAAAATGCTTTACACCATAGTTTTTGTCACCGTTAACGCATTTTTGTTTTTTGAGCCTCAAAGCCATCCATAGTCAGTGCTTGATTTGAATGACAGCTATCTGGAGCGTGGTACCTGCATTTATTGTTTTTTGCAACAGCATACTGGTAAATTTATTAGCGCTTGACTTATATGGTGCGCTTCACAGTTACACAGTCACAGTTACTGTTTTTCAATGTAGCAATGGAGAGTACACATAAATGTTGTGAATCGTGCTTATCTTAGTACTAGTTCATGAATCCTGCCTAACACCACATTAGTACGTTATACATCTGTTAGTTTAATGGATGCACCGTTCCAAAAAGGAAATTAGAATATCTGTCCTTGCATCCCGCATTTGGCCCCCCTTTAAAAACCCATCAAATAAGGCCGGTGGCGCCTCCCCTAGTCTGACCCTCTTCTCCAACTCCACATGCTAACACCTTGCTTTTAGCATGGTATGTTGTCATTATTTTATTGTTTTTGCTAGACTAAGCTAAGCTTTATTGTTGTTGCCAGCTGCGTTCCCGACAAAAAATATTCGAATAGTAGAACTGACAACTTCCACGCACTGCATAAATTACAGATCTCCCCTGATTATTGTTTGCAGAAAAACATCCTTAGCTACCTTGACTACCTTATCCCTTTGCCTATTCAAGTAGCCTACAATATGCATTTTGTTGAATTTGGGAATCGTTCAAGATGCAAGTATTTGGTTTTGGCCAACCATCCATCAGGAAAGCTACTGTTTGCAGGCCCTATTCTGACAGTACACTGAACCCCATTCAAACTACATTCAGCCCAAACATCAAAGCACAGAACATCATTGCAGGATTTTGGCTGTGAATCGTGGGAAAATTGAGTGGTAACGTGTATGCACTGCACAGAAACTTCATACAGTTCCAACAGAATTGTATTCACATTTGAAAACACCCAGGGGAGGGTCTATCAAAAATGTGGCGCACGCTACCTCGGAAAGTGGCTTCTCAAGCTTCGCAATCGATATCTGCAAGTTTATATAACAAAATAATCTAGCGTCTCGAGTTTTGTTAAATATTTCCTGGGAAAATGTAACATAATGTAAAACAAGCTCATAGACGCTGCCAGTTACTGTGGTAATTTGGAGGCTGACATTTAAGGGCTGTGACACCCTGGTCTTATGGATTGACTTGGAAAAAGACAGCTCCTGCACATATTTAATTCCAAGTAAAGCACTTTCCAGTTTAAAATTGAACCCAGTATGTCCCGTTTAACACAATGCACTTAACATAACATAACTTAAACATAACTTAAGTGTGTATTTATGGCCAAATGGCAATTAAATATTTTAATTATTTGAATGTGCTTCTATATATCTAGACACACATACTTGTCAAGTTGATGCACGAGCATATGGGGATATTTTCAAGGCCCCAAACATCTCTTGGCTCTCTCATTTCCCTCATTTTATCTTTCACTAGTCTAAAAAAGTTCTTAAGTAGAGCTACTCAAGAGAGAACCAGAATTAATGAGGGCAGACACAAAGCTTTTAAGGCAAAGCCATTAGTTGTGCCTCAGCAAATTGCTTGATTTTCCTTAAGAGAAAGAAAATGTAATTTTCTCAAGAGCTGTTCATTTTTTCTGCCTTTTGTTTATCCTGAATGACCATGAGAAGCTGCCGGTGCATTCTCTCCAGCAGCTTTTATTTGACGGAGAGAGTAAGGAGCAGAGAAGAGTGACTGAGAGACTAAAAAAACGGAGGCTTTTCAAATGCAAAGACCGGATTCTATAGTGTCCCCGAATTGATGGCCCCAAAGAGCTTTGAAAGACCTTTGACCTCTATTCAAGTCCCCAGCCCTGGCCTATTTGATGACATAGACAAACACTATGCTATCACAGTGGTAAGGATCTGAACCCAATAAAAGAGGTCAGGGTTCTGAATCTCCCCATTCTCCCCCCACTCTGCCTGTCCCAATCGTTTCTTGTGCCTATCAAGCAGAGGCCCAAACAGCTGATGCTAATTGATTCCCATGGTGTCACTGAAGTCAATTTTCTGTAGCAGTTTAGTAGCTGGGGTCATGCAGAGTGGCCCTGCCTGAGGGGGGATATAGCACTCAAACTGCCAGCTTTAAACAACAGCACTTCCTAAACATCTAGCATGTTAAAACAAACACGCGAACAACTCCATTACAACAGTTGGTCAAATAGACTGCTGTCTAGTGTACGTAAAACAGGTCAGGAGAATACTTTTACAGTGTTTCAGACACTAACCACTACTAGGTTTTGCTGTTGGCGTTTGTTGTTTTACATGGTAATTCAGTCATTCTGCACTCAAACCCATAGGCTGTTAGAAAATTGCTAATTTGAAGAGCCTAAACTGAAAAAATACATGATGGCAAGTCATTCTCTGCACTTCAGTCTCTGTACTTCGCAGCACTGTATGAGTTTGACTGACAACCAATCTGAATACCAAGGTGACGCCATCACTGCTAACTGGCCATGTGAGAGAAATGCTGTAAATAAATGGAATATGTATTTTGAAATATGAGAAATTGAGGTTTGTAATAAATACCACTTTGATGTCATACAGCTAAGCCAAAGACCCATGAGTCACTTCACATATCATGAACCTCATGTCATATAAAGTGTCAGCTTTTGGGAGCACTGCTTGGTGTACAGTAACCAGATGACATGGAATCATTGTTCTGAACAGAATGAGATGTTTTTGTCTGTTGTGAAGAAAAAGCGCAATGTAACCAGCACCTGAATACACTCATTACTTTCTAAGTGCACTGAAAGTACCATCTGTTTCTCTGAAATGCCTTGAGTAAGCCTAAAGCTATAACTTTAGCTCTATTAGCTCGTAATGTTGGCTGTAGAACAAGCCTTCAAATTATACCCACCTGACACAGAGTTTTTGGATTGCTTCATCCATGCAAGTCTATCTATTGAACTATTGAATTTGGTCATGTCATTATGTGTAGCCTGATTCCGTTATGCTTGTGCTAGTCTCACCATTTTAAATTAACTGGTCAGCAGAATTTTGTGAACCATGCAATTTAAGCAATTAAGGTAAATGCATTACCAGTGTGTCATTTGCAGTCTTTTTGCAGAGGTGGTGTTCCCTAATAAGACAGACATCACTATGACGTCTATAAATATCAAAACCGTTATACGTGTGGTATACATCAGTTGAAAGGGGAGAGCCAATGGGAATACCCTGGTCCTCGCCATTTTCCACTCAGATACAGAACCTAACATATACAGCCGAATCAAACCAGAGTCGTCGGTGGTGGTTGTCTTGTCACATAGAAAATTGTCATGACCAAATGGTTGGAGCTACAAACTCATAAGTAACTCCATTCGAATCAGGAAAGTCTCTGGAACACATGGATGTGTTTCGTTTTGCTATAAGATGACCACAGGCCAGGCTATCAACCAAAAGCTAAGCTAACGAGTCAGCGGAAAATCCCCCTCATCAGGTGCACTATAACAAATAAATTATTTAAAAATTACCAGTTGGAGATAGAAAATAATAAAAATAAGTTCTATATTCAGAAGCGTCTCTGGAACAAAGAGCGGTTTTGGTTTTGGCTCTAGGACACCCACAGGCTGATCTACAATGGTAAGCAGAGTACTCCGTGGGAAAATTGACAATGAGGGTAAAAAAAAAACAAATCCCAAACAATAGAATGAAATAAAAATGAATACTTTTTCCCTTCTTTTTGACACTAAAAAGGCAAAGCAGTAAATAATTAAACAAAACTTTAATTTCTTCCACATTTTATGGAAAACTTGGTAAATTTGATAGAATCTGCTTTTATGCACAATAACACTAAAGGCACTTTCTCTGTCAGATCAAATATATTTACAATATTTTGGGGGGGATGCTACATAGGTCTTACAATTTCACATCAAAATACAAAATCTGTGCAAAATTCATCATATGTTCACTTTGCACTGAGGGAATGTATTGTCCTAGAACTGTATGTATTTTTAACAGCAACACCAAATGTGTGATGGCATGAATTCAAGGTTAGAGCACAATTTTGTAGTCAGATGAACAGATTTCCACAACCAATTTTGCATATTCCTTGCTTACTCATTATAACTACGAAATGTAAAAAAAAAAAGTATGTCTTAACATATATTGTTCAAAACATATATTGTTTTCCCATATGTGAGTTTCTGGCTGGATTAACTTTAAGTGGTTTTAAAATAACGTCCAATTTACAGCAGATTCTTAAATTGGGTTGACATGAAATGCAAAAGTTGTTGATGATGAACAATTATTTTGGGGGAGGGGCCTCTACACCAACCAGCATTTTACACTGGTTGGTGTATACTGCCATGTATGTATGCCATGAGAATTGTAATGGTCATTCAGAAGGCATTGATTTTCTCTGAGTTCTAGATTATTTTCTCTCCCACACTGAAGCAGTGGGAATGAGCCCCAATGAGATTTACAATGGAGTCGGCAAACTGAAAAGGCTAAACTGCATTTAAGTGAGCAAAGCCAGTGGGGGTGTGGGGGGGGGGGTGTGGAGGGAATAATATAGCTCCTTTATAGAGCCAGGGGTTAACGCTTCTTTCAGTCCCCCTTCCAAGACTGCAACCCTGCCCACTGTCCTGCTTAATGATCATCTAAAACATACTGCAGTGTGGGAATCTTACACATTGTCAACTTTACACTTCTGAGTTGTGGTTTGTTTCAAGACATAATACTTACTTATAAGGTAAGGAGTAAATACGCAATACAGAAACAAAACGCAACCACTCAAAGCTAGATAGTTTGGCCTAGTATGAAAATCAATACATTTGAACAGCTACATGTAGTCTATTTTTGTTTGTCATTGGAAGCTCTACCAGAATTGATTAAACACTGTCTTTTCTTCCTCTCAAACACCTCCATCCTCACCCACTCAACACCCTATATCTTTACCCAAACCTCAATAGGAGGAGAAAACTATTTAAATGAGGAGAGCTATTAAGACAGAGGCAGGCTGGCCTGAAACAGCTTTGACAAGTTGGTCTACAATAGACTGAAGACCCCTTCAACATGGTGACATAAGGCAGGTTTACACCGAGGCCATAGAGGTAGAAGACCAATCATTACTGAGTTAATACTGCACAGAAAACCTCTTCCCTCCTGGGAAACAGAGAAATCACATGCCAGCCTCTTTCAGTCTGGTGACGTTGAAAGGCTGCTTTTAAAGCGAATGGACTTTTCTCCCACTATAGTTGTAAAACAAAATAGAACCAGCAGAAACAACAGCTTAAGGAAGTGGCAGGCATCACACCTTCTGTTGCACTTTATCCCACAGAGATGCTGGAAGATCTCCTCACCTAGCAAGCCAGCCAACAACAGCCTCTCTGTTCTTTATGCAAGCAAAGCAAGGGCTCCACATACCAGCTCATTACAACATGTCTGCACCCAAATATGGCAGTCATCTGGCCAACACCTGTTCCAAATCCAATCATTAAACCCAACTTGTCTAAATATATCTTGCTGGCATGGTCTATTTCAATTACTCTACGGGCTCTATTTGAACAAACCAAGCAAATTGGCAAATCTTTAGGGCAGGTGGTAGCATCACTGGTTCATGTTGTGATATTTTCAAAACCAAGAATAACTGCAGAATGAACGGTGGCGAGAAAAAGATAGGTTTATATGAATAAATTGTGGGTGTGTCTAGGCTTGACCTCTAACAAGTCAACCAGAACATAATTCATTGCTAAATATTAGGTTGCTTCAAGATTGGGTGTACACTCTTTAATGCATTGCCTTGAATTCAACTCAAATTCCTATAGCACTCTGCCGTAGTTTGTTAAATAGCATACAGAAACAAAATAAAAATAAAGATTGTACACAGATTGTCTGAATATATTAACTTGAAGTGTTCTAATTCATTTTATGGCTTCAATATGGACATACATACATAGCATAGACAATAGACTGACAATAAAGCAATACCCACAATGGAATGTTTTACACACATCCACAAATTCAATACAAAGAGAATGGGAGATTGTCCATTCACCAACACACTGTTCCTAAACATGTTGGCACCAACCGCCTTACAGTTCGGAGGTACACTTCCAAACTGCAGAAGTTGTACTGCATGCGTGCCTTGGATGTTCTTACCGTAAAACCAGAACACTGAATCATTCTAACAAATCTGGTTTTAATCATATGAAAATAAAAACAAGAAACCTCTTTAAAGAAATGGGTACAAAATTACCCAAGACATTGTGTTTGTTAAGCCAGCCTTCTTTAACCTATGTAAGAGTAAGATGTGCCTATGAGGAGGTTTACCGAAGTCATCTCTCAATTAATGTTTGGCTGGACATACAGTCCACATCATGGAGAGTTTTTACACACATCCAAAGCAGGAGCTCAATGGAAAAAATGATCTAGGCCAGCCTACAACACATATATGAAAGATTCCTTTTATGGTCTAATGAGCTAAACCCTTCATCGAAAGTCTTGACTCGGCCACTTGGCCATTGCCATAGGCAGAAAAAAGCCTTTACTGAGAGGGTTTTAACTGGGATTGGGTTTTAATCAAATAAATGAAATGGGCTTCTAGGCAACAATAGCATAGAATGGATGTCTCATGCATATATTAAATTTTATCTTATGATACTCAAGATGCTCACTCACCACACTTCCTGTCCACCAGCACCTGTCCCATGGCACACTGTTCCGGCAGCTCCACCGATTGGGCCAGCCTCTTGGCCAGCTCGTAGTCTGAGCCGGCGAAGTGGAGGCGAAACTGCTCCCGGTTGATGGATTTTCGAAGGGTGCGGATGGTCTTCCTCAGCCTTTTCTCTGAGCGCCGGCGCACACAGCCCAGGTCACAGCCCTCTGCTGACAGAAGCAACGGACACCAAAACTGTATTCTCCATTGAGACCCACACACGCCTGGACAGAACCACACGCCCATACCTGTGCTAGAACATTCACACACACAAACAGCACACGTGTACAATAAAATTCCAACGAAGAGACACGAGGTGATTTGATCAGCCGCTTGCTTACTTAATCTAAGTATTCAAGGGAAACCCCCAAAAACCTCTAAACCCAAACCGTCCTCCAACATCCCACCGACTCGAAACACCACGTCAAAACAGGAGATACTTCAACACGTTTGGCTCGTTTAGTGACACAAAGTGTGAGCAGAGATAGAGAAACAGGAAGCAGTGAGTGACCGATAGGACAGAGGTCACAGCAGGGCAGAAAGACCAACCTGTTACCTCCTCTAGGTTTACATCCATCTCAAACTCAGCTGTGATGGACGAGCCCTCCTCCTCGTAACCTGCTTTCCTGCCATGGCGGCTCCGCCCCTGGCGGCCCGACGAGCTGCAACGCAGGCTCACATAGCTGAACTGGATGTTCTCTGTGAAGAGGGCTCTGCTGTCTGTGGACACGGTCAGTCACACAGCACAAATACATGGAAACACAGAAACACACAGATGTCACTGAATAATTGCATGGTCAACCTAGGCAGGTAGAATGTGGTTAAAACATGCACGCAATTTAATAAGACCAGCTTCTAAGATTATGTAGCGAAGTTTACGAAAGGCAGTGACTTTTTTCTGTGTTGGTTGAAAATGCACTCTTTTCCCCTGATCTAGTTGTGTTTGTTCATGGGGGCAATGAGAGGAGACTTGGGAAAACATCCCTTTTTATTTGAACCAATTGTGTCCTTTCAGATGACAATGGAGGATATCCATTGGAGAAACAAAATAACACAACAGTCGGAAGTCCATTTCAGTGGTAGCTGAGGAGGGCTCAACTGAAAGACATGCTATGGCTAATTACATTTCCCCCAGTCACAGCCAATGTTCCGTTCTGAGACATTCAAACCATTTGAAACCAGTTCCTCACTATATCTCTCATATTTGGTGTACTCTCAATTTACTTCTATCTATGTAATTTTGAGGGGTGGTTCCTTTTTAAATGCAGGCAGCACCAGGTTAACCTGCATTGTTTTAAAAGCACGTAAAGTCTTATAATTTCCCTCTCTCATTTTGATTTTGAGGTAGCGGTTGGACTTTGGTTAGACAGGTGCTGTATGAGTACCTGTATGAGCTGAGTGTAGGCTGTCCTTCAATCTCTCTTGACTGCGTTTTAAGTTGCACTTTCCTGTGCCAGACTTAAAAGTGGCCGTTGTCTTAATTCGCGGGACACTTGTCATTTCTGGGTCATACAGCACAAAGGAAAAAATAGCACACTGTTAACCTTAGAAAAAAATATTGACTTCCACATATCTATAAATCAAAATGCAAATATTGAATATTTGAGCTGGTAGTAAGTTGTTGTGCTTATGTGTGTGTGTGTGTGTGTGTGTGTGTGTGTGTGTGTGTGTGTGTCTGTGTGTGTCTGTGTGTGTGTGTGTGTGTGGTTATGGTTGTTTACGTAATGGCAGAGTGACAGAGGCTGATCTGCGATGTTGTGTACTTGCCCAAGCAATACGAGCTGCTTTCATTTCTTTGTCCTCCAGCCAAGCAGGGCCGAGGCATTCCACAGGTCACTGTATAGGAATCCTCCATCCCTACAAACACAGATAGTAGCATGAGACAGGCCACCACAGACAAAAGGCCTGGCTACCAAAGCAAACAGATGGCGTGCTGGAACACGAGGCTGTGCTACTCCGCCGACGGTTGGTAGTAGTTTCTAAACATCTTCCAAATGGCACCATATTCCCTATACGTTACAGTGCACTACTTTGGCCCAGAGCCCTGTGGACCCTGGTAGAAAGCAGTGCATCATAAAGGGAACAGGGTGGTAACAGGGTGGGAACAGTAGTAGTAATTAGTAACTCACCACTGCTGATGTGGACCTGAGACTGGCAGGTCAGATAGCAGCGGTCACCTCCAGCATTTCTGCTGCAGTTCAAGGTAGGTTTAGAGGGGGGCTTTGTTGCTGGGAAATTGTCCGCCTCTAGATGGAAACCACAACAAACTCAAAGGTACAGAACAAACTTGGACTGTGGTAGACAGACGCAGAAGAGAGGGTAAGCTGGGAGATGTTTAGTGAAATCTAGCCAAGGAGACAAGAAGATCATGGGAACATCAGTGGTTGCCTTTTTTCTGCTTGTGTCCTTGGTTTTAATTAGAAGAGCAGATAGAAAGACACAGAGGAGTAAAGAAAAAGATGGAAAAAATAATTCAAAGTATCTCCTGTTTTCCCCCAAGAGTATGAGAACATACACAACCTAAAAATGCTAAGCGAAAGACAATCCAATTTGGGTAGTTTGGTAACCCAGTGCTTGTTATGTAGTGCACAAAACACATTTTTGGATTATTTTAGCTCAAACATCGGGTTGTGCTGGGTTGTTTTGATTACTTAAACATGATTCATCACCATCAGGTAGGTTGACCAAGTAGCCAGGTCTTTCTAATGTAACCCATGGGTTGTTTTAAGGGGACCTGACCATTCCGTGCTTTCAAATTTATCCCATCAGTCAATTACGAGAGTAATGTCATTTCTGTTTATCACGTAAAGTGTGTACACTGCAAACACAATGTTTATAGTTGAATAACAATTAAATATTGTTGCACATTTAATATGCCAATATAAATTTCAGTCTGCTGATTTGATTCACTTGGTCAAACATCAATAAGCCAGCGTTAATTACCCAGCAGATCTGAGAGAACACAACTAATAAGTAATGCAACACAGCATTCTTCAGAGTGCATGTGGTACAGTAGCAGACGTCACTCCCTAAAGGACCACCAAGGGAGCAACCGACAGAGAACCTTCTACAATACACAACCCCTCTGCCAGAAGGGGGCACTATCTTACCGATACAATCCTTTTTGTTCCAGTGTAGGTTATAGCCAGGCTGGCACTGGCACTGAAACCCCCCCAAGGTGTTCTCACAACCCTGTTCACAACCTCCGTTGTTCACACTGCACTCATTCCTATCTGTGAGGAAAGCAGAGAAAATACCCACATCATTAGCAGCAACTCTCACCTAGCTTATCATAAAAGCATTTGCTGTTTGGAATGGTACTGAATTGTGCCAGTTGTATCAAAGCGCTTTCCCCATAAGCATACATAAGGCATTTGTCTCACAGAAAATAAAAAACATGAATCATGCAGAATGGTGTTGTTTTTCCCACAGCGTAAGTACAATGTCCCAGAAGAGTTAACCCTAGCATCTTACCTCCACAATGAGCCAGTCCATACAGGGTGTAACCTTTGTTGCAGACACATTCAAAACCACCAGGGGAGTTGACACACATGTGGCCACACGTCCTTTCAAAAAAACACTCATCTATATCTAGAATCAAAAACACACAGGTATTATTTTTCAATTAAAGGCGCTAGACATTTTTTTACAAGGCTCAGCGTGGCATCCCACAGTGCTGAAATGCATTGTCTTTTGATAGTTAATGGTAGGGACGGCAGCATCTTAATGACAGGTTGTATCAGAGGGAAGAAATCTGTTAGTTTTAAAAGTTGAGCTTTATACTAGCACATGTTAAGGATCTTCAGAGGAATCCTGCAAGTCATTACTGGCAAAATGTCCCACCCTGTCTGTCTCATCTTCCCGCAGCACAGCTACACACAACATCCCCACATGGTAACACGGTGTTTCAGCCCCCTCCCTAGATGAAGGACGGGCAGGCAGAAGAATAAGAAGCCTACCCTGGCAGGAGTGTTCATCGGTAAGCAGCTTAAAACCCTTCCTGCAGTTGCATTCAAAGCTGCCGATGGTGTTCCGGCAGAAGTGGTCGCAACCGCCGTTGTGCAGCTCACACTCATCAATGTCTGAGAGAGGGCGTGTTGCACAAAATGACATTCAGTAATAAGAGATGGAGCTAGATGGCATTCCCTTTATAGTGCACTACTTTGGACCAGAGCCCTATATGGGCATTATTTAACAGATAACAGGGCATTACTTGGGACGCATTCCCATTAGATGAAGGTAACACGGTTGACAGACCGCTGATCTGACCTTTGCACGTCTTCCCGTCAGCCTGCAGAGTAAACCCTACGGGGCAGCTGCAGCGTACGCCTGTGGATGTGTCTTTACAGGTGCAGTCACAACCTCCGTTATTCACCGCACAGGTCTCTGAAAGGCCAAAGGTCAACACGCTTCTGTTACACACTGTGTACTGTTCTAATGTCATGAACACTCCCAATAGTGCTATAGGGTCATTTGATTCTAAGCGTTTGGTGTCTATGTACGTGCTTACGCTGGGTTTTTTACTGACTGACATTGCTGAGAATATAGAGGCAGTCTTGACACTGAGCAAGGAGTAATGCAGTAAATACAGTGTCTATGAAGTGTGAATGTTGAGACAGCAGCACACCATGATTGACGGCGTTATATTCAATGTGCCCTTCCATTTAACTCTGGTGACACTGTAATTGTATTTTGTATCACCGAAAGACTATATGGAAGACACGAGAAGCACTGTCTTTTGTTAATTCACAAATCGCTCTCGGACAAACTTCCAGCATCTTTCACATTACTTATCAATGTTTCTCACATTACGTATCAACTACATATCAAAAAGATTAATAAGAGAACACAGGATTGGTTAGTACTTGATACTCCATGGGTAGCTTCTGAATGAACTAAGGCTTGAATATTTTGTGCCAATTAATAAATTTAGAGGACTGCTTGAGGGTTAGTTTAAAGAAAAGTGTATCAGCTTATGATGTAAAGTTAGGTGTTTGCTAACTTCATTGTGCTACTATATTTTTATATTTTATTTTATAATGCACTGAACTCCTGTCAAATGTTTTCTTTTATAGTGTGTATTGTGTACAGGTTGTTATTGTTATTACTTGTTTTTATTTACATGCCTGTCAAATTAAAACAAATACAGCTCAGGAAAAAATTAAGAGACCACTGCACCTTTTTCTATCCTTTCCAAAAAAGCTGAAAAGGAAAGTTTTGATTGAGGAACAGAAGCGTTCAATTAGCAGTGGTCTCTTAATTTGAACCCTTCTGTTCCTCACTCAAAACCTTCCTTTTCGACTTTTTTGGGAAGGAAAGAAAAAGTTGCAGTGGTCTCTTAATTTTTTCCGGAGCTGTAAATATAAAAACATATTCCGTAGGCAACTCACAGCCATTCTGGTCCTAAATGGAAGGCAGGCAAACATGTGAAATGTACCACACTGTCACAAAAGCATATTTTTCAGTGGAGGAATCAATCGTGAGAGAGCGAATTTCCATAGTAATTTCACAGTTTGCTCTAAAGCTTGTGGAATGCCTTGACTTGGCCATGCTGCCCTTGGAAAATTCAAAGTTCAACTTACAGAATAACATCAGACAGTAATTGAGTATGTATTGGATATTTTAGTGATGTATGGATATTGATGGGTAATAATAACAGTGGAAATTGGCAATTATACAATTAGTACCCATAAGGAGTCTGCGCTTGACACGTTTGTCCACCTCGGCAAAGGACGTGGCATTATGATCAGAGCTCTCTGTGGTTGCCTCAGCCCGCTCTGTAACACAGAGAACACACAGGCACATACATAAAGTTTTCATCATATTCAAGACCGTAGCGCATATCTACATCCCTATGTTCCTGAGCCCAGTCAAAACTCTTCTATGTCCTGGCACCCAAATAATGAAACAATCTTCCACCTAGAACAGCAGCGTTCCAGCCCATTTATCCAAAACATCTACAGTATCTCTTCCAAGAATATCTCAACACAGCTCAGTCTTTCCAAAGGCATGCAGTGTGGCTTTCTATGTGTATAGCAGATAAGGTGAAGGAACTGTGAGATGAAGCTCGAGACAACTCTGACAACCCTGGACCCCACACGCAGCAGATTGGCAGGAGGAACAGATACAACCCACAGGCCTCCTGTACGCTGCCTCTTATTGCTATCTGAAGGATGATGGTTATCATAATCACGGTGTTCTAACAATATAAATACACACTGGCTATCAGAAGGTCTGACAAGCCCCTTCAAACAGGATTCACAGTCTCAAGATGTCATCCTTTAATCAGGTGTGTTTCAGTGGGGGACAGCGACAGAAAGGAGAATTAAGAAGTCTGAAGGTTAAAAGGGCCCAGTCATAGATGTTGACAAGGTAAGCTGGTTTCTGTATGTAAATATGCTCACAGATAAGTTAGTAACAGGTATGGAACTATACCTGGATAAGGTGGGTCAGCTCTTACCTACACAGGACCTTCCATCAGGCTGCAGGGTGTACCTCACATGACACCTGCAGATGGGCCCTTGGTCCGTGTTTTCGCAGCTGTGCTGGCAGCCTCCATTACCGTGGTTACATGTCACTAGGCCAAGGACACAAAACATGGGTCAATTCCAAATTTCAACTCATGGTTTATGTAAACAAGACTTTTGGTTGTGCTACTGTAGCTATATGTAAAAAAAAAAAAATCACACATACATATGCAGCCTCTTTGGTTCCTGGCCAGCAGGAATCCTGGGCGGCACTCACAGGCCACTCCCACCTTGGGTGTCTCCTTGCAGATGTGAGCACAGCCATGCTCCTTATTCATACAGCTGAGGCCCTCTGGGAAAGAGAGTTAACATTTTACATTAGCTGGTTTGAATACCTCTGTAATAACATTGTACTTACATGTTGTTATACATAGTACATGGTAATGAAATACCAAGGCTAAACAAGTCAAAGTAATATCAATTATGTCTTAAGATATAATGTTGAAGACCCCTGACCGGAAATCTGACAGGACCCTTGGAGCACTGACAAACAATACCCCTGTCTAAAGAGGTCTAATACAATCGGCTGACATGTGAGTGAAGTGACCCATCAAATGTGCATCAAATGGAGAGGGCTGGCCTAGCTGTTTTCAAGCCATATCAAAAAGAGGGATGGAAAACCAAATGGTGGGAAAGGACGAAGAGTAAAGCCCATTGGGAGACAGACTGAGAGGTTTTTCTCAAAGGCAATGAAAACAAGCAGAAACAATTCTGTGACTATAATATTATCATCTTCCAACCTTACACCCAGGCCACTGCACAGAGCAGCTGTTTTTAAACATATGGTTCAATGGCTGAGTGGATGTGCTTGTAGAATTCAGCAGGTTTTTAGAGGAAACCCAATGGGGTGGAAAGCCTTTGCATCTCTTAGCTGAATTTGGTTAGAGGAAAACAACAATACGTGTGGCTGAGAAGCTATAGACATAAAAAGGAGCTTTATTCTCATCTATGACACAGGACACAAAGGCCCAAGTGTTGCAGTTATTAACTTGTTTTGTTCTCTGGGACATGGGGCTCCTTTTCCCACAGCATGAGCCCTTTGGAGCCCAACCGCTCTAGATAATGGCAAAGAGAGGGGACCCGACTTAAAAGCTGTCATTCCACATTGTGCTGTCAATCAAACTCTTGTATGTGAACATTTTAGAATTAGCTCCATAATTCTCTGCTGTGTCACGAACATGGCTTAGTAGCCTATCTTACACACACACACACACACACACACACACACACACACACACACACACATATACATAGAAACATGCAGAAAAACACATAGACTGACAAACAACTGATGTACACGCACAAACAGACATACACTAAACACACATTTACATACGAAGGTGGGAAATGGTGTGGAAAGCAGAAAATCACAGAGAAATTAGTCCAAGTGCACTCACCCACAGATCGGTGGATACATGTGTGCTGGTTGTCACTGAGGAAGAAGCCCTCTTTGCAGCGGCACTCATAACTTCCCATAGTGTTTACACATGTCTGCTGGCACCCTCCATTGTTGAACACACACTCATTCACATCTGCAGGGAGAGCCCAGGATATTACATCCCAAGCCAATTAAATGACCAAAGATTGTACCTGTAGGACATTTTTAAAGGCCTAAGGGCAGATGAGTGGAAACTAATTCCCTATGCAGTAAATACGGTCCAGGAGACAGGGGTCTGGGCTCATGGACCAAAACTATTCTACTGTCATACTAAGGCATGTATATAGGCCTAAAACTTTTTCAGCTATATGACTGCTCACCAGTACACTTATTAAACACAAGAAGATTACATACAATTGCCAGTCAGTGCTCACCTTACACTCTTAGAAAAAAATGTTCCAAAAGGGTTATTTGCTGTACCCATAAGAGAAACCTTTATGGGTTCCCAGGAGAACCATTTTTGGTTCCAAGTAAAACCTTTTTGGGTGCCATGTAGAATTCTGTGTAGAAATAGTTTTTTTTCAAAGGGTTCTCTTATGGGACCGCTGAAAAACTATTTAATGTTATGGATAGCACTTTTTTTCTTAGGGAGTGTAGTCCTTTAACACTAAACATTTCAACTTCTATGAATTTTGTTTAGCTTACTTTGAAATGTCTCTTACCTAGACAGTTATGTCCATCGTGTGCTAAATTGAATCCATCATGGCAAGTGCAACGATAATTGCCCGGTATGTTGTTACATTCATGTACACAGCCACCATTGTAGTCGATATCACATTCATCAATGTCTAAGAAACGGGACACAGGTCAACCTTGATGATTGTTTGCCATTTCAGAATCTAATGAAAAAAAGGTCTTTCAAACTACGGTCTACACTATTTAAAACACATGCTTTAGGCCTAAGTCAATAATATAAAAATACGTTAATTTAACGTGTATAGTTGATCCATGGAGGTCTTCGTTACAAGAATGCAGATATGTTATTCCAAATGTGAGATGAAAGTAACATGAATTGCAGAAGAGATAATTACCTTCACAATGTTTACCATCTCCTTTAAAGCCTGCTTTACACGTGCACTTGTAAGAGGCTTGGGTATTTTGACAAATAGCATCAATGTGACAGCCATCACTTCCTTCAGAGCATGGATCTGGATTTGAAAAGCACATTACCGCACAATATATAAAATGTTGTGTATGAATTTCAACAATCTGTATTTTAATCACTGGGATTATGAGATTACGTTGCTCAAAGAATTCATTTAAATACGCCGAGGTTACTACAGTTAGCTTACTAATAGTAACTAATACTATAGTTTACAAAACACTGAAACCCTTTATCCTGACTCATTATTCTCAAGTGTTACAAGTACGAGAAGAAAAGTCTGGGCCCATTCCTCACTACTGGTAGCCTACATTTGCTATTAACTTAAACTGAAAACAGCAGTTGTTGAAATGTAGACCTACAGTTAGCAAACTGTAATACTGTGAAAAAATGTGCCGAGTATTCTGAAACGATATCCTTTAAAAAGCAGTGCAAACAATGTATTAAAGCATGCGTAAAAGCAGCCTCTGAAACTCAGAAATCGTACCTCGGTTCTCCAGAAGAGCAGCGCTTTGGCAGGTAGTTAACAAGAGCAAAAACAAACAGAAGTCCTTTGCAGTACAAATAGCTCCCATGGTGATATGATCCAAGTTTAGAGGTCTCCTCAAAAGGACGCGTTTGCACTGAAGTCTTGACCGAGTGTCCTCCTCATTTTCATTCTAGCCTGTCAATCGACTTCACGAGTGGTTTGTAAAGAGAAAGGACCGTGTGTTTGAGAGAAAGAAGGATCCTGTGTTTTATGTGCGCGTGTGTGCGTGAGAGACTGGGAGAACGCGCACGCTTGGTTTACCCTCTTGACTCTATTTTACTGAAGTATCCGACTCCAAAAGCCTACTAAACAGACATCAAGCATTTACTAGTAATTGATAATATTAGGTAAATTGTAGCTTAGTGTATGACCACAGCCATATAGACTGGTAGAACGCAAATGTGTCTCTTGGACCCGCTGGAAAAGGTGGTTCTTGAAATGTTCCTTTGGTCCTGAATTGTAAAATAATATTAATTTAGCAAAACTGCACGAAGCACCCAAACCCAATCTTCTACATTATGCAGTTGGCTCGATTTTTTTTAAAGCGGACAAACCTGAATGCCTAAAACGCAAAATAGTGGTCATAAATTATCCCATTGTATTTCACACTTGACTGCTCGACTTATGTAGTCTTTGTCGGTGATCAAAGTGCCATCCTTTGAAATCCCTCTGTTGTGCAAAACTCGTTTTGTGGAACTAGGAGTGTAGAAGCGCTCCTCTGTATCCAATTTGATGGAATTTTCCTAGGACGTTTTTACGACTGTATGCTTGGCTTTGCCATTATAACAGGAAATATTATTTAACAACTAGGCCTATGTAAGAAATCATGACAGCTGTCTCGTGGGCAATTTAGGCTAAATGTCAATGGTAAATGGGCATTATAACAGATGATTTTCAGAGTGAAAGGAAATCATCGGTTTTGGCGAAAACCAGTCTCGTACGCACCGGTACATACACGGTTCATGATTCTGCGCTCTCTAAGCGTGGCACGCGCACAAATCATTGTAGGGTGTAGCTAATTTCAGAAGGTGGGTTGGCGTTGCTGAGTCGTTGTCACTGATGGCTACTGTAGTTGTGAGTTATAAGACTGAGAAATGGCGGTCAGGGGCAACTCATAATTACATAGGCCTACATTATTAGGCTATTAGCTGTAATGAAACCAATGATAGATCTCAAACGAACCCATCTTAACTCCACTCCCCAGGCCCTCTATTTGCACGTTCACGCCGGCTTCCACGATTTGTGTAAGTTCCCAATTGCTACGGGAGCGAAAATGATTAAGGGTGTAGGGGTAATTAGACCAGCCAGCGGACCATTCAAACGAGTGTTCAACGACGCGCCCTCCACAACGAAGTCAAATCCCATAGGCACCACGTTATGTTTGCGCGGATTTAGACGAAATAGAGGATTGGCGTATTTCGAAATACCTCCAAAATTAATGCTAAATTGTTAATTATGTTTATTCCTTCTTAAACGATAAGGGGGATTATTTAAACGTCATGATTGTTTTATTTATTAAAAATGGACCATGAATTGCATCAAATCACGAGTGTGTCCTGAAGTTGATGCATTCATTAAATCCCTAACCACTCTGGGGAAATCACCCAGAGTTACACACGTGACCATGTGTAACTCAGATGGTGACTCCGAGCAAGTGCGTAGTGAATAAAGTCCGGTTTGAGAATGAACGCCAGTCTCCAAATTACGCTTATATGTTACGTTTTGACCACCATCTAGCGGTTGAAATGAAATCACGCGGGGCCCAAAAGTATCTTCTGTGTTTTATTACAAGACATAACTAATGAAATTGATATACAAAATAGCATTATAGAAAACATTTTTAAAAAAATCTAAATTCGAAAGAAGTGCAGAAAGTCGAAATAACTAGAAGTTCCTAACGGTTCAATTAACAGCATCAGCATTAAACAGATGAGGAATAAATAAATATAAACGAAATGTCAGATTTATGTTCATAACGAAAAAGAACAGTTCATTTTAATAAGCCACACCGCATATTATCCAAAATGTACCTTGCAAAAGTAAATAAGGCATCTCCTTATATACAAAAAGTGAACATTTCCATCTTGATAAAAGGAAGCAGCATCTCTCCTTTTTATTACATTATTTCAGATACAGAAATATGTTCAATACTCAACAACCCTGCCACACAAACAACCGTTTTGATAACCAATGTTATACAGTATATTGACACAAACCACTCAATTACATTGCACAACAGGATATTCTGTCTACTAGCCAGGTCTGACTGTGCTCTTGCAAAGTCCACTGCAGTCATTTTCAAGCCATACAAAAGCATGATAATGAGTGACAAGAAGTTGGTATGATGGCAAAAACAGACTGGCTCAGACTACCTATCTGCGTGTCTTACAACAAATAATAAAATAACGAATGCCCGTGTGCAATCTGACCATTATTTATCAGAGTTACACATTTTTTGTTTAACCTGAAAATTAACGAAAAAATCATAATGCTACTTTGTCTTGAGGCAATGTTACATTATGATTGACAAACACCAAATATGTGAAATTGTGAAAAGCGCCAATGTGGTAGACATATGAAACAGAAAAAAATAGGCTGACAAACATTAACATTTTATCAATTTCTCACATTCAAATTTCCTGCATAGTCTCTGCATAGAATTGCCTCCTTTAAAGATTTAAATAAAAATAACTGAATATTGAATAAAGCGTGGATGCTGACAAACCCATAGCAGATGTAAAGTATTGATTTTGCCTAAATCTCTTAGGACACACAGCAGGCACAAAACACGAGTGTATTGTCCAACATTCAAACATTTTCATAACCGCTTGCAAATTAATTTCCTGCACTGTGCCTTACTAAACAAGCTTAAAAAAAGCTTGCAATAATTTGGGAAAATATCTGAATGGGCCTGTCCATGTAAAAAGCCTTGAAGACTGCCACTGAAGAAGTTACAAGAGATGCCGTAAAAATAATGCCTCAAAAATCAAAGAAAATTTGTTAAGCATCTGTACACATGTAGTGGTTTAAAAAGATAGGTTTTCAATCCTGTCATTTAAAACAGTTATGGCCAAAAGGACAAAACACGTGTATACACAAGACCACTTAAACATTATATAAGCATAATCTGCATTTTCATTTCATGGAAGACTATACAAATGACAAATAAATAACTGGATTTCATTCCAAGACAAAGATGAGTTCAACTCAATCCATTGTGATTCACTTGCATGAAATTGCTGAGAAGCAATTAGTAAATTCATGGTAGAGAGTGTTAAGAAATCTGACAATGTGTAAAAAAAAATTAAATAAAAAAAAAAGAATACAAATTACCCAGTGCTTGTCAAACCATGAATTTGAGGGAAAGAGTGAGACAACGCATGCATGTGTATGCTTACAAAAAGGCCCGGTGAAAGGCCATTTCTTACTGTATGAATTTAATCAACACCCCCAAAACTCTTAACGCCCATAGCCCTTTATATATTAAGATGCTAGAAATCTAATTCCGCTCCATGAGTGTCAGGGGGAAAAAAAGTATATGAAAACCCCTACAATGGTCAGTCCATCAATGCAAATTAGCTTCCTTTAGAAATCTAGCTGGTTGAGTCTTGTATATGAGCACAAATATTCTTTCACCAATTAGACAGTCAACAAAAACTTGATATGCTGAAATAAGGAACATAATATTTACAAATGCTAGTAACACAGAAAATACATTTTAAATGCTGCAACAAGACCTGGATAGTGTGCCTTTGAAGGCCAAACATAATTCTGCCTCCTCATCCTATAAATAGTACACTAATGCGTGCATATATAAAAAAAAAAAAAAGGTTTTTGTTTTCTTAAAAAAAACAGCATCATATAAAAATTAAAATACCAATTTCAAAGAAAAAAATAGGAAAATCATTTAGCTGACTAAATACACAGTGAACTAATAGGGAATGGTTTTGGGGGAGTCTGCCACTGGAGACAACGTGTAGGGTGGACACCCCCAGGGGGTGCAGTAGAGCCATCACCAGCCCTCTTTCAGGGCTTCTGGGAGCGGAGGAGGGTGAATGGCAGGAAGGGGAAGGTGTGTGTCCTGTATTGGAACCAAAGCCTCCTGCTTCTTGGAGCTGCAGCAGGGCTTGAAGAGACGCGGGTCAATCATCACCTCACCAAAACGCCCTTTGTAGACAATCCCACAGCACACCTTTTGTCTACAGGGAAAACGAAGTATCCATTAAAAAAAAATATTGACTAAACGTTTTGTTATAGTGGAAGAGTCCATTTGAAGCAGAAAATTAGAAGAAATTTTAGGCTCCAAATGTGTCAGACATGTTTTAGAAAAGGTGATCAAAACAGGAAAGTAATTGATATTGTTTGATATTTTATGCAGTTCTTCCTTAAAAAGGCAGTCTACATAGCATCGTTAGCGGTTTTCAAAAAAAAAATTTAAACGTATATGGGCTCATTTTCCCCTCACAATTTTACAATGTCTGATTAGCAATCATGGACGTGCCTTGTCACACAGCAGGTTTGAGAGTCAAAATTTGAGATGTGTCCTGGGGCAGCACTGCTCCATCCCAGATGGCAATGAGCCAATCTATACTGCCCTCTTCTGGACCAAGGCAGTGATTTGGCCTCTAATGTTTTTTTATTGTCTTGGCAGCAATGTGGTAAAAGTGTTTTATGAAAACAAAACCTTGGTCAAGTTACTAAGACGCATGTAATTATTTAATGCATTAAAGTTTCATTCTGATTTAAAAAGAAAAAGTAAAGGAAGAAAAAAAAATTCAACTAATCTTCTTCAAGAAAACACTGCTTCACACCAGTACACACATTGATGGCGCTCTTTCATAGCAACAAGCTGACCGCCACAGTCTAGGTTCAAACAGTGACTGTGCAGCTAGCTGACTAGGGACTGGGAAACACCATGGGCGACAAATTGGCCAGCATTGTCCTGGGAGCGGGAGGCATAGCCAGCAACAATTTCTTGGTCTCTAGTGACTCCGACAGACAGCTCAGACACCTGCAAAACTAACAGAAGTCGACTTCTAGTGTCAGAAAAAAGCAGAATGCCTTGGCACAGACACCAAGAAAGAAGGCTTGCTGCAATCTTCAACTCTCCTGAATTCATTTGACATTATGATGAGACATGGCCATAGATACAATTGGATATTTCGAAACTGGTATGGATAATGACTTAAATTCTTGCTGCTTTTGCAAGCCCCATTAACTAACCATTTAAAATGGTCTGTTCAAACATTTAAATGTAACCATTTTTAGGCTTACCTTTTCCAGTAAGACAGGTCAAGGAAGGAAAAGACAGAAGGGGTGGGGCGCCTCTGTTTGGTCTCAATGTCTGAGCCGTCATCTGACTCATAGCTTGGCGACTGGCATGGAGACATGCTGGAGGTGGTGCTGTGGGCATCAGAGTCTAAAAGGGCAAACATTGCATTTTGGTGGCATGGACACATGGTGCATTTGCATGTCTACCTTAGAAACATTGCTAGTTCCTGACTTCAAATGACTGATGTAAAACAGACTTATGCAAAAAACAGTTTTTAGTAATGTTTTAATTTAACAGGACAAGCGCCCTACTTTGTCGTTTTAACTTGTGCAGCCTCTTTAGCTTGCTTTTTTTCTTCCCGTCACTGTTCTTCATCTTTTTCGGTTTGGTTAGCTTGAAGCCAGGCCCAGCTCGAGCATCTACAACCTAGTGTCATATAGTGAATGTTAATCACTCTATTAGTTGCATTAAAAGAAAAGTGAAGAGAAAAAATATAATTGTGAATCTTCAGTGAACTAAAATACAAGTGCTTACATGGTTCCAGTTCTTCTTGGAGCCCTTTGGCAGTTTTTTCCATCTTTTTACCAGCAACACACAGGCATTGCAGATGTCTCCTACACGATCCTCTGACAACCTTGATAAACAGAAAATTGCAATGCACATAAGCACAGGCTAGCCAAAATTCTGTTAACTCGTTTACATATTTTACTAATGCTCTAAACCAGTGCAAAGCTAACAGCACTTTCCACAGCTCACTGGTGGACGAGCGGAGTAAGGCACTCAGGTGTTTACCACTAGATTCAAGCCAGGACTGTGCCACTTGCCGGTATGCAGCCAGGGGTCCCTTGGGACGGTATTTATTTGCCAACATCGTATGGGTGGGGAGGCATCTTCTGGAGGGATCATATTGGCTTGTTGTGGCATAGCAACTCCCTTACATCAAGTGCTTATAAGCATACTGAGAATTTTACTTAAAGGAGAGTAAGCCACAACACCAATCCACTAACTTTGTGATTGGACAAGCAGTCTGATACTGAAGCAGAATGGCTTGTGAAACATGTTTCTGCAGAAGCATCTTGTAATCTTCAACTCTCCTGAGCCTGTTGAAAAGGCTGCGATGAAACAAGGTGGTAAGTACAATTGGATACCACAAATCTGTGTGTGTGGTCAAATGATCACTTTTCAGAAGCCATTTAATGTTAAATATCCTAGAAATACAGTAGTTGACAATATCTTAATCAGTTTGAACTTTTATGAAATAAAAGCAAACATGACTTTAAAAAAAGAATGTAATACAAAGATAGTACATATGGTTAAATTGCCCATAAAATGTAAATAAAGAATGCAATAAAATTCATGAAGGGGTAAAGCCTACCCAAAACATAGCCTGAATGTTTCTTCATATCGGCCACTGTCTGTAAAGCGTGAACTGGAGGACTTGGTCTTGCATATGCAACATCCTTCATGGCTGCGATATATTTTTGACTTGTGGAAACCAAACATGATGATAAAAGGGAAACCTACAGAGAAAGACAAATATTACAAGGGATGTCGACCATCTAATGCCAAACAACATTTTTCATGGTACAAAGGGAGCAGGGCCCCACAGTGCACCAATTTCACTCAGATATGCACCAAAATATTTTACAGTGTGACCTAGAATTTTAAATGTAGACAACAGTGCATGTAAACAAATAAGGAGTCTATAGCCCAGAGGTATTCAATTCCCCCTCATAGACCTCCAGCAATTCTGTGCATTTGATCCATTCCAGAGCTAGCTAACCGAATAGACATGTCAGGTAATCATTAAGCTCTCGATTAGCTAATCAGGTGTGCCTGTTCAGGGCTGCTACTCTATTGTGGAACGTCTTGGAAAGGAAAGGGCTGAATACCTCTTAAGCCTTTGGCTCAATCTCAAATTGCATACTACGTACTACAAGTACATATTTTGCTGGACGGTGAAGTACGTACTGTTTATTATACAGTAAGCTAGTATGCCAGTATTGGGACATATTACCTCGTCATAAAATTGCTTCTTGACATTTCATTTTGTCACGCATTAACATCACGCCAAGTTTGAATATTTTGCTAGACAATTAAGCACTGTGTTAAACTGAGTAACGTTTCTTATTAAGTTTACTTCCACCACAAATTTAATTTATGAACTGTATGGCTTTTGCCACTGGCCGTTTTAATAGCCAATTATAGTACTTAGTACTGCTACTTGGAATAGTCATAAGAACTGAGCAGGAGCTGTCCCACTGAAACTGTAAATATTCGATTAAAGAACTCATTTCCAACATTTCAACCTACCGCTTAAAAACAACACCAAGTGGTCTTCAAAATGTTTTTTTTAGTAACCATTAGAGGGTGATTTGAAGAACCATTCTTAAGAGTTAATGAAGAACACAAAGGTTCCCCAAAAGTTTAAATTTAAATACCACCTAAAAAAAATCTTTATCAGTCTTCGAGGGTATGCCAAAATCTATCCCTACAAAAGATCGTTGAAATAAAAAAAATGTAATGAACAATTTCTGCCATCTATGATAAAATGACAGCTCGCATTCACAGACAATTTAATTTGCTGGTATAAAGCGAGTTACACAAGGCAAAATAACTTTTCCCTCTTTGCATTTTAAAGGTTACAATACTAAACTACAAAAACCACTGGTGTTCACTTGTTATTTGTCTAGTGCAGTAACACGACTGAAAACCAATTGTCATTTACGAGACTATCTGGCCGAAGGAATAACTATTTCAAAACGCTGTTACACACGATTTAAAAACAATGGAACAAGCTGTAGATCAACACATTATACAGCGAGTTGTGATATCGGCGTGTTTGCGTGTGTACATATGTACTGTATTATAATACAGCGTTTTGTTGGAAGTTCGCTAGACGTGCAATAAAACGTTCGGTTTATTAAGCGTAGCTTTGTTTTGAAACACCCATCTTGCTTTTTTGTTTCCTGACTGGATGCGCTAGCCGATTATAAAAGCACTACGGATAGGAACAAAAGTAGACGAAATCAAGTCAACGGCTGCAAGTGAGCCATTTAATTCGGTAGAATAAAGTATAGAATACATCACAGATGCAATGCAACCGTATTTATAGTTGGTTACCAGCAATACACTAGCTTATATTGGTAATTACTGCAGCACCTGATCATCTGAATAGACAACTCCAAGAATTAGGAGTTGAGCGGCGATTACTGTTGGCAGACTAAACGTAATTTTAAGGGACGTCGGAGAATCAATCCGCCAACCCTAATCGCCGATCACTTTAATCGTAATTCGCTGAGTTTAATAGTCCATCATCTGGCAAACCTCGTTTACGACGCAGTCATCGCGGAGCAAATGTTTGGCAGTGGTTCGGTAACTTGGCTGCGAGCTACACAGTACATAGCTAACAAACACGTTAAGCGGATAAAATAACACAATACTCGCATAGGTATCGCTACTAATTAAAAAGTAGTTTGATTTTGTTATGGATTACCATTTTGTTTGAAAGAAGATAAACATTACTTTGCGGACTGGAACTAGTTACGTATGGAGAGTACAGTAACGCTACTCTACAGATAGTAACGTTTACGAAACAAAAAGCGGGGAAGCACAACTCCTTTCTCTGAAGAAAGAAAAAGCGTCATAACAACTAATAAAAATGCGACAGGGTGAATTGAGTTTAACAATTTTTTAATCGAATTGTTATAACAAAACTTAACATATAGTTTAATAGGGTCTTCCTCCCCTTTAAATTGAAACTTTCCCCCGCTAAGAGCGCCAAATAGCATCTGACTATTGTTGTTAGCTAGTTAGCCTACTAGCTACCACGCCACGGTCCACAGCCATGCTCTCCCATTGTTACAACGACCCCTTGCAGATGTAATTTGCACGCGACAGACCAAAATACAAATACAACCCTAGGCATTCATTATGTCCTTTATATTTATTTCTAAATGTCCACGCTGTGCAGTAAATGTAATAAAGGTGGACTTACCGAACAAAACTTTGAATCTACACTGCTGTCTTTTTACACACTGCGCATGCCTTACTACTGGTGCTGCATACAGCTGCGTATTTTTTTATTATTAGCATAAAAAAACATGGAACTAAAGCTTTCCATCGTAGAAATACCATATAAGGAGTGTAACGTGTCCATTTGAACTCAAATTCAACCAATGAACGCAAGCTAGGCATAGTATTTAATAATATTGTATGCTGGGAGAAGGAGTAAATATTAAAATAATTTCGTTCTCATCCTATGTGGTCGCCACCATAAGACACTACAAGTCCCAGCATGCACCGTATCTGCAACATATGAATGGACAAAAAAAAACGAGTCTCTGAAATGGCGCGAATGAGTTTGTTTACATTCTACACCTGCAGTTGCTACATTGTTTTAGTACTTAATTTCTGTGTTAAAGATAGTTTTTTTTCAACAGTTAATACAGGTAATATTATGGGGCGTTTTGTATATCATCAATAACCGTATATTAATTTTAAGTGTAGTCATTCAAGTCAGTTTAAATCCTAAAATAAAATACAATAAACATATCCATATTAATGCAGTTCTTTAATTTTATTCTTCATATATTTTTACACTGTACACATTTCCTCACTTAGTAAACACTACATTACACAGTTATGCCAATAAATTTACAACAGTACTGAAAAACAAAAATAGATCTATCTCCCAAGTTGCTAATGTCAATCATACATGGACGTTGGCACAGGAAAGACATCCTTCACACCTACTTCTCTGAAATTTCTGTTCTTATTCATCAATATATGCTATACAGTAAGAGAAATTGAGAAGGTCCAATGATTTTCCTCTAGATCGTGGGTACATTTTACGTGAGATGTGCATTCTATTGCATAGCAGAAACGCCAACAGTTCAAAGGAGGATTGCTTGCTCTATTTTGATTCAGGCTATTTAAAGAAATCAGATATAACACTCATGAATCAATCAGGTCACACAATTTTTCCTATGGAGCAGATGTTGTTAACCGGCCAGGAATGGGTAGAACGGGAAAGGACTATGTTGTTGGAAAGATTCACTGGTTAGAGGTATTTACATGAAGGCTGTCATTTTTTTAATGACTCACTTTCCATCAAACAACTGCAATGATGAGTACTTTACTGCTGAAGAGTTAAATGTCAAGTGTGAAGCATTACTATGAGCTGTATACAGTGTACTCCTCAAACTGAATACATACTGTGCACTCCTAGCACACGCTACATTATGATCATAATGAAGGGAGGAGCCAGGAGCCTCTTCTCTAGCAAACGTATTCCATGTAAAAGAGTTGCGATGCATACAACAACACTTACAAGGGAATCACCCAAAGTTACACACTGTCATTTTCATGTAGGTAAATCAGTCCTCAACCCTACACAAACATATAACCCTTTTCATATTCATACTTATAAAGCATACTTCTACATCTTTTGCTTCAGGCTCTGCTTTACGACAGAATTAAATTGACAACAGAGCAAGCAACTTGACAGACATATCAAAATAATACTCTTCTTCTCTGAAAATATATTAACAGTTTTTGTTCCTTGTTTTCCTTTTTAAATATAGCCATTGTCAGCAGTTAATAATAACAATTCAAATATTTAGCTTTCAATAAAACAGTATAGCACAGGTGGGTTATCTTCAACAATGTGAAAATTATGGATTGTAATAGAAAACAAACTCTTAACGTCTAACATTAACATTGTTGAGAATAAAAATAACACATTTTGAAAGGCTCATTGCACTTCATATGACAAATATAACAGTAGCTGTAATATAACCCAGAAATAATCCTGTAAATGTTCAAGACTCTTTCTGCATAAAAAGGTTAAATTGTTCTTTAGTGGTCCCCAAATATCTTTTGTGATCGGGCCCAATTGGTCCTAACAGAGGGCCTAGATACCGATTCCTTTCACAAGTGATGCTTCTAGGGTGATGTTGAACTCTTGTAAAGTCTGTAGCACTCTGATTAGAGAATTTACCAACGAGTGGTCCTTTATCAGTGCTATGTCCTCGTACATCTGCACTGTAATGGGACAGTCTGCAAGGAGAGCAATCCAATGATGTAACAAATGGTCCCTATGAAGAGCAAAGAAAGAGAGGAGGTAAATGCAACAGATTTGCACCAAGGAACTATTTAATGAATCACCATACTTGCTAAAGGACAGAACATGAAGGGTGTAAACTTAGCTATAGTACATTAATAAGTATCTGGAAACAACAAAACGTGTCACTCCATATTTTATAAATTTGGAGTGTTTCATTGAGATAAATCTTTTTGTCAAGAGACACCAACATCACAGTGGGGAGTGGGAAGAATGAGGGTGCATTTCAATACTTATATACTTATAGTCTGCACTCTATATCATCTATGTTGCATTTAGGCATGTCCTGTCTTGCTATGGGCCAACAAGATTTCTGATAAAAAGAAGGTATTTTATTGAAGTGGCAGGTGCATCTGAGCTACAAATCCCTGGTGTACCACAAAGGGTTTAGAGAGAAATCAAGACCCTGAGGTTTCATAAATAGTAAGTAATTTATGTTTTGGACAAGGCTATATAACCTCCATAAATACACAAATTTACATTTAAAAGTTCCCATTGAGAGCAATTTAGGGTTAAAATTAATGTTCAAGGCCAGAAAACAACAGATATTTCACCTATCTAGTTTTGGGATTTAATTTAGCTAGGCTCTGTGGTCCAGAGTCATTGTTGGACTGTCTCTGTATGCACGCAACTCTCTCACTCAGGGAGAGCAGGGTCGAGCTAGCTCATGTGCAGCGTCAAAGGGTTACATTGCACTCCCCCACTAAAGCGATTTAATAGAACTTGGAGAAATAATAATTATCTATGTGAAAAACCAATGTTCTGCCACAGTGAAACAAAATTGGGAAACACCAATTCTGGTACACACCATATACATTTTATGTGATAAATGTTAGTTGTACGTTTTAAAGTTGACCTTTTCTAACATTTCTTCCAAAGGCTTATTAGCTTGTGCAGTAAGCCTACAAGCCGTCTATGGAAACATTAGAATGGTACTTTAAAGGCACTTTAAAAACTTTAAAACCTGCGACTGACATCTATGCGTGCACTGAGAGACAGTCCAAACATTACATCAAGTGATCTGTGAACATAGACCAATCTTAGATAATCTTCGTTATACCCCTTTAAATATCAGATAATACATTAATGGCTTTAATAGTTATCCCAACACATGGTTAGTCATTTATGGCTTTAATAGCCCATAAGCGATCTAATACATTTTGCATGGTGTAAATAGACCTCTTTCGGTTGAACTGAAAAGGCCTTGTAAAACATCAAAAATAGATCTTGTTTTAATCCAGCACATTGAGTACTCTTTTCCATTAAAATATATTTTACAGTACATTCCCTTAAAATTTTTCCTCACAATAGCTGTGGTTCTGTGAGTGTTTGTAAGGCTACAAAGGAGGTCTTACCTGGCACCCAGACACACCAGCATCTGGAACTTTCCATCCTTGCCTATGTTCCTAGACGTGTTGTTGATGGCCCGCATGAAGCGGCAGAAATCTCGTACTCTTGTTTGCCAGTTCTCATCTGGAGTAACCTCCCTCTGCTCAGCACTCTCAAAGTACACTTGTGACTTTTCTATTGAATAAATCAAATGGAACATACATGAATAAAGAGAAAATTCATTCTTTAGCATCACTGCAAAAAAGCTTCCTCAAAGTAAGGGAAAAATGCTTGAATCAAGCAAAACAAATATGCCAATGGGGTGAGAAAATGTTGCTTGTAACAAGACAGAAAATTCTGAACAAAAACATTCAGGCACAGCTTGATTCTTAGAATGTTTCTAATTCAGGCACAATTTGATTCTTAGAATAGGACAATTTGATTTTTGTCTGAAAACAAGGATATCAGGCTTGTTCAGTTTTGTCTTTATGTCTAAATTAAATGAGCTTGCTGTCAGAATTTTCTGTCTTATTACAGAATTTTCTTTACTTAATAATTATTTTAAAAAGTTTGTTTTTTTAACTTAGTTTTTAGGAATCATTTTTTTTTGCAGTGATGACAAAGTGTGACATTTAACACAGTGTGTTTAGTGTAAATAATGGTTGTATATTCAAGGCTTTACCTAAGAAGTCCCAGATGAAAACATTCTTAAAGAGACGTGGGGACTTGAATCCATGCTGGAACACCTGCTCTAAAGCCCAGACAAGGCCATACTCCCCACACAGCAAAAGGGTCAGACTTCCCCTCTATAGAAAAAACAGAATCACCGATGTTGTCTCTTTTCAAAGCACACTGGTCCATCACATCACTCTTGTGAATAATAAATCAACACATGAGTAAGACTATGATTAATGTTGTCTGCAGGGTACAGACAGTGTGTAGGCAGAGGAGACACTGAATTATAGAATATGTGATGGAAGCTCTGTCTCTGACCTCTTTCTCTGGTTTGTGGAAGTGCTTCACTATCCCATTGATGGCCTCTCCGACTCCCTCTTGAATCTGACCAGTGTTCAGCTCTGGATGATGGGAAAGAGTCAGTCAAAATCAGTCCATACAAGCAAGAGACACAAGAACGTTAACAGTGCTCTAAGTGCTGTTGGCTGTTAATTGAACTGTGACTCACTTGGTTTGCTGTTCGGTGAGATGGTGACGAACCTCCTCATCATGCCAGGGGACTGCTGCATGGGAGGCGTTCGACACATCCTGTCCTCGTTTTCTGTACTGGGCGTCACCAGCTCTCCCACTAGGACCCTTTCCAGACTGCCATCATCCACCCCCTTCCCCAGCCACCGGCCACAGGGGAACCTGCACGCACGCACACACACACACACACACACACACAATTGTTACAGTTAGCCCAAGCTTCCACATGGTCTTTTGTTACGAGTAGATCCCACTAAAATGTTGTGCCTTAAGGTAGCTGCTACCAAATCATGCCCTTACTTGTAAGCATGCCCTGTGATCTCATTCCGGACCATAATACACTCCACGAGCCATTTGGCGTAAAGCCCTGAATTATCATGGCCCATTTGCACGGTAGTTAGCTTGCCCAGATTTTGACACTGTGATTGGGGAGAGGAGGAAAAAAAGGCTTAGGTTAAAGACTGTTCTGGGATAAATATTTGTTATCACTAATAAAGTATATTCAATAGTAAATACTTTGTTTCAGTTCTTGAGGGAAGCACCAACCTCAAAGGTGATCTCCTGAGTATGCTTGGGGACCTGGAGAACCCCAGTTTCTGCCAACTCCCCAGAGACACACACCCAGGGATTGGCTGTGAACATTGAGCCGCCCAACTTCTTACTGGGAATCACCAGCAAATGATATGGGATCACTGTGAGACAGAGAAGAGAAGGATATCTGAAATGAATCAAGAATGTTCATAACAAAAGCTAACTCTGTCTTAAAGATTTCTGCAAGACTCCTACATTCCGGAAAACAGAGAGTGGTTTAGCCAGGAGTTACAGTTAAATTTGAATAAAGATACTGTTGACACTGTGTTCAGGGCTATACGCTATGAAGTAGCACTCACTGATAGTGGTAAAGACATTGGTGAAGCAGAAGTAGTCCACAGCGTTGAAGGACAGGAGGTGATACAGGAACTGCTCTTTCTCATCATCACAGCGCAGAAAAGCATAACGCTTATATAGTTTCCTACAATATGAACAAAACAGAATATAAAAAAACCCTCCTAAAGCCATTTTAAGTGATGTAATAATTATTATGTAATAGTCTATTATTATCGACTGAACACAAGTCTGGTGCCTAAAAGGCTGAATCAATAGCGGATTATTGTTTTTTCTTGGTTAACAACTAGAGAATGACAACATGGCTAAGGTATAGTCACAATGCAACACCTCCAAAATGAATCACCCTAAACGTGACCCACTTCGCCACCATCATCCATTATGAAAACCATAGTAAATGTTTAATAGATGAATGTACTATGGCATTTGGATGTCAAAAGATCTCATGTATTATGAATGCAGTTTCCAGACATTATTTGTATGAGACTGAGTGGGACATTCCATTGCAAACTGTTAGGATTTTGAGGAGACTGACCTAAAGTGAACGAGGTATTATCCCAATTACCCAAAAAGAGATGCCAATTAAAATATCCTACACATTTGGTGTTTTGTTTCTTACGCTAGTTGTATAATATGTACTTGTTGTTCTGCTCACTTTGTAAGTTCCTGGTCAGACAAAAGCTGTTTGAGGTGCCTGGACAGCAGTTTCTTTTCCATCGAGAGCCTAACCCAGGCCCTGGCCTTGCCCACATCTGTCTTGATCTCCCCAATGTTCTGGATGTGCCTAAGGATGGAAAATACAACACACTGATTACTTAACACATCCTTTCAGTGATGGTCTACAATGGTCAACAATGGTTTGTATCTGCTGGCCAAGGGGATTTTAGGAAGCCCAAAACATGAGAGGATGGCACATATTAGAGAATGGTTAGAGCAGTGACAGTCCCTTGGAACTAGAGGACACGCCTGTGTCTACATTGTGTTTTCACCACAGCCGGAGGGAGAAGCAGCCAGCCCAGGGAGGAAGAAGCCTTGGCCCAGGCACCCTGTCGTTGAAGCCAGCCTCCTGTCATCGCTCCCAGCCATTATCATGCCCTCTGTGTCCAGACGCATTACCTTCCACTGTCTGCTCTCTAAGTGGAGCCCATGTCCCCCTCCTTCTCCCTCATTGCTCCTCCCCCACCACCTCTCAACTCACTCTCAACAATTAACCCCATTTCCTCTACTCCACTCTGTTCCCCGTGGCAACAGAGCAAAATATCAACATTCACTCAATTCAGTCAATGCAGACTCTGAAAAACAATTGTATCTGTGATCTGCAGACCACACAAGCTACACAAAGCTACCTACTGTAGGATAAAAATAGAAATGAGTCAAAATACAAAGAGCACTGCGAGGCAAATATGGAATTATCATAGAAAGAAGCCACTGGGTCAATCTTAATTGTCCATTTACAGTAAATGTGTCAATTAAAATGTGCTTGTATCTCAGTGGGACAACACTCAAATAGATGAAGATGTCACGTGTGAGTGTTTGTGCAGACAAGTGCATGATCAGGGCAGAGTCTTTAACACGCCACCTGACATTGCCCTGAGTCAGACACCCCTCAGCAGGGGAATTAGGCTGGAAGTAACAGCATGTCACACAGCTCAGCTCTCCTTACTACCTCCTTCACATCACACAAGGAATGACCTCCCGCATGGCCCAACACCATTGCTGTGGTGCATCGTAGACATGCCAATAGGTCCCTGACTGCCTTTAAACTATAGACTTGGATTGACATCGCATCTTTGGATCATTACAGCATCTGTGATACCATTGTCAGCACCATAGATGCAATCTCCATTTTAAGCGGTGAATTTTCCTCTTCATTAGCGTAATTTATAGGTTGATCCCTACTGATAACCCAACAAGATTAGGAAGTCCTGACAATTTAAACCTAGATACTCCCAAAAATATATTTGGAAAAACAGCATTTGTAAAAAGAGAAAACACAATGCCTTTTTGGATACCGTAAAACACCAAAATGGAAGGCTAAACGTAAAGAGTGATATTTCTGACATTAATCATAGCTGGTAATCAAGTGTTAAAAGTCTGCTCCAAAGCGTGAGATGAGAGGATGAGGTCAGTGTTTTTCCACAACATAGGGTTCTAAATCATTGATCATTCTAAAAAGTATTTTCATCAGTTGGCCATAAGATGGCAGTGAATACACTCGGAAATCATTCCAGACAGCATGACAAGGGCCCGAAGCCTAAGCTTTGCACCCCAGGCACTTGTGGAGATCCAAGAGGATTTCAGAAGTTAAAGCAAACTGGCTATAGCGCCACCTTGCCATCGGATACATTAGACCGGTAATACGTCATCCAGAGTAGGCTCTCATCTCCATGCCCCGTTGAGGAGGAAAACAAACCGGCCGGCTTAAATTTATAACGCTTGTTATGCCGAAGAGTTGCTGTGTAGTTGGTTGGTTGTCCCTCTTGCCATTCCGTTTTGCACCTATTACGTTTGTTGTCATGCTGTACTGCTGTCAGTGTCACCTACTCAACATATTAGCTGCAGACTGACTGGTGTTAAACACCGGACTGGCAAACGTAGCTAGCTAGGTCAGTTGTCAGAGCACGTTGCTATTGCTAGCTTGCATACTATTTGTAGAGCAGGAATGAAAAGTAAACTATTCCACTGGTAGTTTGTATACCTGGAGACTCAATAACGTAGGAACAGATGTCCGGGTAGGACACCTCTGGCCATTTCAAATTTCATGATATTGATTATCGGCAGTGAATATCGGCCATCGACCCCCAATCATCCGCAGTCAGTGTCAGCACCTGCGCTAAAAAATCCATATTGGTCGATCCCTAATTTGAACCCCTCCTGCCTTTGCAGAAGGCACAATCAACACAGGCAGAATAAAATAGCCTACTTTGTAATGCCCCCTTATAATCAGCCCTGATTTAAAGGCCATACGATATGGTAGATATCTGAAGAGATCACCAACACTGTGGAAGAACTGGTGAATGGATGGAGGATACCGACCTCATGTCCCTGATCAGGGACACCTTGAGTGGGGGCAAGGCCGCGCCAGCGTCAGATTTGCGTCTCTCTGTGTCGTGGATGAGCCCTGACATGGAGAGAAGGGACAGTAATGATTATTATGGCTATAGGATTACATCACCATCCAAGGCATTTCAGGATTTAATGACTGGAGTACCGGTGGGACCCAGACCAGCTGGTGTGGCTTCCTTCTTCTCTTTGGTCTCCTGATAGTGAAGCAGGTGGGACCACAAGGCAGATTTACCCTGGAAGGAGTGAATAGGAAGATGGATGTGATGTAGATTAGATATGAATAAGTATGGTTTTTACATATTAGTTTGTGTTAGTGTGTGTGTGTGTACTAACCTGTTTGACCTGCAGCCCGTGGCTCCAGATCCGCTCCAGCAGGTCACAGAGCGAGGCGATGAGTGTGTTCTCCTCCACTCCCGTGATGCTGACCTCCCCATGACCGAGTTCCACCGCCTCCCGACCCATCTTCTCCACCAGCATACGCTTGGTCTGGCGGGACACACACATCCCCATACAGGGAGGTTACATCTCTGGAGGCCAGAGGCTTGACACTAGAGGGGATGGATCTCCTCACATAAGCACTTCTACAGTTCACTAAAGAATGCCACAGTATTTAATAAGGAATTCTATGTCTTTTTCCTCGAGTTACGGATAAGCAGACATCCATTTATTGAGCAAAAACTCACCATGGAACCACTAGTCTACTACAGCCAGGAACATGGAATACACACCCACAGGGCTATGAATACAACCACAGCGTAACAAATCAAAAACCCCAACAGTTCTAAAATAAAAATCCAAGATAACCTTGACTTCCCGCCCCCCAGCCCCCTACCCTGGAGACCCAGTCACCCCCCCCTCCCCAGGAAAAGATTGAAACTAACCTAATGTCAGTAAAGAGGTTTGATTTCCACATCCAGTTTTTGTCTGTTGCAGTCATACTGCATGTGTAGCGTGTGAAGGACATCATTTATTCTACCTTATTCCTGCACTCCTTCAGCAGCCCCTCCACAAACTTCCAGTTGGTCTGAGCGATAACCGAGGGGGAGAGGTTGGACAGCTTGGGCTGCCTGATGGTGGTACCCAGGTTCCTGGCCTCCTGGATGTATTTCTGTAACAACACAGAGGATAGACATCAGGTGGAGTCGCACATTAAACCACCTGAAGGCTACACACCAAAGGAGAGAGCAATCAGTCTATTTCCATGTTCATTATTCCACATATACAGAGGTTTACACCAACCACAGGAATTCACAGAGGACAGGAATGTACTTCTACACGGAGGGACTGGCTAACTGCCCATTCCAGGGAGAGGGAGGATCTCAGGGTCAGTGATGTAATGAGATAAGCTGCATGTACTAGTGCTGCCTACGTGTCCAATACTGCGGACAATGAGTATGTGTTTCTGTCCTTTACCTACACAGCCTCAACATCAGTCATACAGTGTACGTGGAACAGGTTTCGAATGAGTCAGGGAATTAAATACTCCTTTCGTATCGTCAATATTTGGGGTTAAGTGTACCCCGGATGGATAGTAAACCTGAGAAGAAACCCTACAAACTGGAGGATCAGGCAGAGCTGTGATGCTGGGAGGAGGGTTGAATGCCACATGGTGGGAGGGGCCATGTGGACATGGTGTGAGGCTTGGGCCCCACCCACTGCCAACACATACCACATCCACAGTCACAGACTTCAGACAGGGCCTGAAGGACTGCAAGAGCCAGTAGTAGTCTAGAAACAGCAGGAGCTGCCGCTCCGGGAACAGACATTCCACATGCTGGGAGCATGTGTGTGAGACGGAAAGAAAGAAAGACACAGAGTGAGAAAGAGACCTAAGTCTGCGTGAGAGACATTCTGAAGGTACACTCTAAAAATAAACAGTTTATGGAGTATTTTCATTGAAACTTTCGGAACTACTTAAAGTTCTTCAAGTAACCCTTAGGTTTAAATATTCCTTAAATATGTGTAGGCGTTCCAAAGTTTCAGTTTTGAAGAACCGCTAAAAGGAGCCTACAGAAACCTTTTCTTTTGACAGTGTAGATGTGAGGGAGACCGTGGGCATCAGAGGGCTACAGATAGTCATAGAAAGGTTAGGCCAATAGAGAATAGTTGGGAGGGGGTTGTTGGGAGGGAGTTCCATAGAAAATAGACAAATAAGATTTTTATTCAATTTCTCCAGACTTAAATAGATTTTGAAATGAGAAACAAAAACACAGAGTGTTTTCCTAAAGCTGCTTGATGTCCTCTCACCTCTCTCTGGTCATTGTCCAAGTAAAGGTGTTCAGCGTGCTGTTTCTGCCTGTCCTTCCTTCTCCACTGTGCTGGGGCACTCCTCTTCGCCCATCTAACACCAAACATAAAAAAGTCACTTAGAACAACAGGAAAGACCAACAGCAAAGACGGAGGCAATACGAGCATCGTTTATCAGTATTATTCCTCGTGCAGATGTGATCTTTACTTGTTGCTGACAGGTCCAGTGGACAGCACATCAGACTGAAGACGGGGAAAGAAGCCCTGTTCGTAGCGGCCCTGGCCAATCTTCATATCCAGCAGGTGCGGATGCAGGGCCGTGTGGTCGATCTTCACCACCCGCATCTCTATGGCCTTCTCTGGGGTGACACAAAGGGAGCAGGACAGTGAGGTACTGTGGGACACCAGCATATACGTCTATGTCGTCAGTATCCAGCTCTGACCTCAAAATCCTCACCATCACTCACAACCCCCACACCTCCAAGCTGTGAATATTTATCAGTTGGCCTAAGGTGAACCATATCAAAATGATCCGGTTTTCAAAGAATCCTGGTTGGAAGATTCATTCATGATTTCTACTTTTATGACTTATTTTCTTCTGATTCTGGGAATCTTCCAATCTGGATTTATAGAAAAACTAAATTTTTCTTCCCTAACCAAACCTGACCTAAACCTCAAAATCATTAGCACCACTGCCAGCCAGCCAAACAGTTCAATTGTGTAATTTATTAGGTTAGTACATAGCTATCATGCATGCAAAGCATCATTTGATTACATAAAGGAATTTGGAATTAAGGGAGAAATTCAACAGCTACATGTATTTGGGAATTAATCATTTCAGGTGCTGCTGTCGATTTCCAAAGACAGACCTGAAAAAATACCAATGACCTCTAAACATAATCCATAGAAAGCACAAACAATGACACTCCACCAAGCAAAAACCCTCCACCAAGGAAAATAAGGATTACTATGCTTTGCCTTGTAGTTCTCTAACCCAATGGAGAGAAGATCAGGAAGACTACATCCTACACTGTAATGAGTGTGTCTGAAAACAAGAACAGTTAGTATGTTATCAAAGATAGATAAAATAAAAAATCAGTGTAGAAGGACTTGAGATACATGTCTTGAAAACAAACTAGTCTCTTGCGCCACCGGACAAAAAGATGCATTTAGAATAACAACAGGTTTCCTCATGTCTTACCCGCCTCATCGATGTTCGTGCACTTCTGGTACATTGATGTGCGCAGGGTGGGTGTACGAACGTTCAGCATCCGGATCTTGTCCACACGGGAGTCAAACACCCTCAAAGTGTGTTCCTTATCCTCATCGTCATGGCAAAGGATCTTACTGTCAATAAATGAAGCAAACATCTGGGTCTCCAAGAAACGAGAAAGGAAGGGCAGGTAGGGCTCGGGTTGGTCAGAGAGGAAGGACGCCTGGAGGAGACAAAAATCATAGAAAAATAAGCCACTAGAGCATTGAGGGCTTCTAATGAAATGTATGTTTCGGAGTGTGGAGTTTAAATTCAGTCCATGCTCTAACCTTGTCAAAGTTCTGCATCTGATCCCTGTTGCTGAACCAAGACTCCTTGTCTTGGCTGGGCTGGATGACAAACACCTCATAGTCAGCAAACATCTGAGTGAAGCGGTTGGCGAAGACCTCTCGCACCCGGATGTTGAGCTGGTGCATCTTCAGCTCCTCTGTGTCACACTGCACCTTCAGGTCTTTGTTGCTGCTGGCATCGTCACTCACATCCAGCTGAAACAGACAGAGAAAGAAAAGCAACATAGTACAGTAAGCCAGAGGTACCATGCAGCTCAGCTTATAGTGTTTGGGATTTGCTGCAGCAGGTTGGATTCCCATGGTGGGAAAATGTATGAACTCACTACTGCAAGATGCTCTGGGTAAGAAAGTCTGCTAAATAACAAAATTAAGGAAGACTGAAAGAAATTAGGAATGTGGTTTGAAGACAGAACTGAAGAGTGCCACAGGCTGGGTATGTGTACTGTAGGTCTGAAGAGATCCACAGGCTGGGTATGTGTACTGTAGGTCTGAAGAGATCCACAGGCTGGGTATGTGTACTGTAGGTCTGAAGAGATCCACAGGCTGGGTATGTGTACTGTAGGTCTGAAGAGATCCACAGGCTGGGTATGTGTACTGTAGGTCTGAAGAGATCCACAGGCTGGGTATGTGTACTGTAGGTCTGAAGAGAACCACAGGCTGGGTATGTGTAGGTCTCTAGCCACTGGCGTAACTATCGGGGTGCGGTTGCACCAGGGCCCGCAGTGGGTTGGGGGCCCGTGCTTGACCTCTATCATAAAATTATTCTGTATTTTTATTTTCCATGGTGTGTTTTTATGCCGTTATCACAGTCAGACGTCAGCTGGTACGTTAGCCTACAGCAGGATCGGCTTTACATGCATTTATGCCGCTTCTTAATTTTTCATCCTGGGTGGGGGTGGGGGGGGCTGTAAGGACTCCTGGCATCCTGACCCGGTGTCAACACACTACGCCAATGTCTCTAGCACCTTATCTCCATGTTAGCACAAGATGCTGGAGGCGGTGATAAGGCCGTGGGAGAGGAAGACTAGGACTTTACTTTTGATTTATTGAAAAAAAACATAGAAAACACACATATTCCTCAGCTAAAATGCGACTCTATCAACCCTGCCGATCTCAACACGCATGAACCTGACAGTAAGTGATTCATCTATCCACATTAACCACATTAAAGAGTTGAGTACAGGCTAAACTCAACAAAAGTCAGATCACGTACCAGGGACGTGACCCACTCAGGAGCTAAAAGCAGACTATCAGGATAGGGCTATCCCTTCATAGAATAATAACACTAGCCCTTCAAGCTCATAAGCTGGTTACTGCGGGCTCTGAGAGATATAGCGAGTTGAAGAGACCTCGTCTTGTTAAAAGCTAATTTATCAATTCACTGTTCTGTAATGTGATTCTGCTGGAACATTATTATCTATTAATAACGTGTTCAAACCAGATGGTAATTAGGTTCTTTAATGAGCGCCAATTTTCTGTTGATGGCAACGTAATACTTGAAGATGGCAGACTGCCGCTGATGCGGTGAATCTGGCATGGACCGTCCTCCCTACCGGTATATTACTTTTAATCTACAAAGCCCTCTATCGTTGTCAAAGGAGTGTGCGAGATGATTATCTTAATCTAATATGTTCCAGTTAAAGGGGTGACCAGGATCTGCTGAGCTCTCACCTTCTCTAAGCTGACTCCAGTCCTCTTGACCAGGGCCTGCAGCCGGGCAATGGTCTCATTCTCCCTCAGCAGGTAGGAGTTGAGGGGTGAGCCGGCCAGGTTGCCGTTGCGTCTGTCCGTTGCCATGTCAGCCGTGCGGAAGCCCCTGTGTTTAGCCTGGCCCTGGTGCAGGTTTCCCTCCGGAGACACACCGAAGGCCATCAGCACCTCAGAGATCTCCTGGATGAACTCAAGCTTGTTGGGGAACTGAGGGAGGTCCTCTGGCAACTCAATGAAGTGGTTGTCGATGTCCACAAAACACAAATTGGCCTGGAATGACATGGTCATGTTTTTTACTATAGCAGAAGCACTACCACTGTGCTCTATTTTTTTATCACACAGATCAGCACCAATTTAAGCAGAGTGAACACATCTCTTTATGTAATAGCAGAGTGAATACATCTCTTCATCTAATAGCAGAGTGAACACATCTCTTTATGTAATAGCAGAGTGAACACATCTCTTTATGTAATAGCAGAGTGAATACATCTCTTCATGTAATAGCAGAGTGAATGGATCTCTTCATGTAATAGCAGAGTGAATACATCTCTTCATGTAATAGCAGAGTGAATACATCTCTTCATGTAATAGCAGAGTGAATACATCTCTTCATGTAATAGTAGAGTGAATACATCTCTTCATGTAATAGCAGAGTGAATACATCTCTTCATGTAATAGCAGAGTGAATACATCTCTTCATGTAATAGCAGAGTGAATACATCTCTTCATGTAATAGCAGAGTGAATACATCTCTTCATGTAATAGCAGAGTGAATACATCTCTTCATGTCATAGCAGAGTGAATACATCTCTTCATGTCATAGCAGAGTGAATACATCTCCATGTCATAGCAGAGTGAATACATCTCTTCATGTCATAGCAGAGTGAATACATCTCATTTAATGGCAGAGTGAACACATCTCATGTAATAGCAGAATGAATAGAACTCTTCATGTAATAAAAATAGAAAAATAGGATGAAAGTATTGACTGAAGAATTGAACACATACGAACATATATACTATGGAATATTAAACATGTCAAAACCCTGTGTACTTGTCACAAATTTTGTAGTTGCATATTGAGGGCCGTGGTCGCAAGTCCCTAATTAAAAACATAATAAATTGTTTTGATTACTAAATAACAGTGACTTCAATGATGCTGTAAAAAGGATTGCAATGAAATAAGTGTTTGTAAAAGTCAAGCACATGTTTGTAATTAGTGGTTTGCATTGAAAACCTTACTGTGTAAAACTCTTATCTCAATAGACTCACAAGTGCTTCCACATAGTATTAAATCAGCGGGGTGGAGACTTATCTCAAAATTATTTTTCAGATTTGTATTTTTAATATATAATTTTACTTCACAATAAATAAATAAAATCCTTTTAAAGGTGTGGCGTATGGGCTCCTTAATGGCACAGTGGTAAAGACACTGCTGGGCAGTTAGCCACATCAGTTCAAGACATTTCAAGACCAGAAATGTTCGAGAATTAGCCCAGGGGATCCAAGTAGGGCAATGCAACTGGCCAGGGCCCGGTTTCCCGATAACGTGGCATTTACGACGGTTAAACGACAGTTCTTCTGGTAGCTATATAGAATATATGTTACTTAAGTTACACAGCAATCAACACATGATTGGTTAACTGGGAATATAAAGCATAGTGGAAAAAATCAATTTGAATTGTTCAGAATAAAAATGGAACACAAGAGAAAACATGAATTCAGAGCTGAATAAATCAATGTTCTTTTTGACGAGGTAGAAAGGCACCAGCACCTATCCATCAAAGGCAGTACCAGTAAGATGCAGGGTTTCAGAATCGTGAACGGTTAATTTTGAAAAAAAAATCTGAATTATTTCTTGATTTATGTATGTTTTTCTTTATCCTCAGTTGACAAATTTAATTCAATTACATTTACATCCACTCACGCACTTCTTATATAATTTGTCTAAATAAATTGGTCTAAATTAAAACTGTTTTGATAATTTTTCTATTGCCTTAATATTAACTGTTTGTGATCACTCCTCGCATGTTGAGGGAGGCGCTACTTCACAAAAACAGTAAAGCGCCAGTTACAGACTAACGAGTGGTCCGGAACACTCGTTAATTAATGAGCAATGTTACGTGCCACTTAAATAACGATGCTTTCAGGAAACACACCGAAAAGATAACGAGGCACTTATGTGGATCTTAAGATCATCTAAGTTCTTTGGGAAACCGGGTCCAGAACTGTCCGGGTAGGGAGTAATCAAACATGTCCTGCCTTGTTGCCCTCTAGCAACACCTAGTGGCGGCTTGGGCGCCTGCTAGATCAATCAGTGGATCAGTGTAAGTAGAAGGCCAGAGTGTGCGTATAAAAAAATGTATATGAAACTTTGAGGCACTGACATGACAAAATTTGTAAATGTTCGAGGAGGTGTAGATTTTTGATAGTCAATAGAATCACAGAATGTAAGTGTGCTTTTTCAATTTTGGGGGGGGGGACAGATGGTGGTCAACAACTGCCTAAATCTCCTAAATGACACTGGTAATTTGAAAGAGATACATCCTACCAATTGAACAAAATCCCTAAGTCTGCAAGAATAAAGGCTGAGTGTCTATTTAAGCTGATGAAACAACATTCTAAAACAGTATGAGACCAAATGGAAATCCTTAACAAGAAGCATCAGTCAGTTTTAGTAAACTATGTGCCTGTCAATCTCTACTGTCTTACAGTAGAGGAGAAATTGAATGCATTAATCTTTGTCTTTGTAAGAGGTGTTGATGTGTCTAAGGTACAAAACTGTCTGTTCAGTTCACAGATAGCTCAGATACACATCAATACCACAAAGTTATGACTCCGAAAGTCTCCACATTCCCCAAGTCCAGTACAGAGGCTGTGAAGCACAGTCATAACTATACTGCATTTACAGTGCGCGCTGACTGCAGTTTTTCTTGTAAGGGGCCTACTGTATTCATTCAGGAACAGGAAAAACACGCATGAAACATTCATGGATGTTAAGATAGCCTGGTGTTGCTTGTTAAATATTATTTGGTTATTGTTTTATCTTTACATGTAATTAGACCTTCTTTTGGAGGATATCTGAACAAATTTGATCATGCAAAATCATGTGTTTCTCCGTGAACATTAACACAACGATCAAAAGGGAAACCAATTAAGTTTTTTTAATTTCACTGTGTTTAACTTTTAATGACTTCCGTGGGTTATTATGCATTTTAGAGACAATGAGTTTATGGGGGTGGTTTGACTTGCAAACGCATCAACCATCTCAAATAGAAACAAGTGCCATCTCGGGGCCTGGCAATGCAGACGCTCATTGACACTTGCAGGCAGTTTGGATGAAAGTATTGAATAAAATCCAGGACACATCACATTTAATAAGCACTCTATGGAGGTCAGGAGTTGACGCAAAGCAACACTCGTGCACGCAATGTGTCAGATCTAGTCAGGGAGTTTGGCTCACTGAATTGAACAAATTGTAGAAGACCTCTTTTGCATCTTAATGATGCCTCTATCCAAAGTCATCAAGGTTGTATGTAGGGATAGGCATCACATGAAGACCAAGTTCTTATTTGACTGTCAGTACTGGCTCTGACATAGTCTCAGTCTGAAGGTATATTTCAAGCATTGCTCATTAGAGCTTTGCTCTTTCAGTTATATATTGGGATTTAGAAGTACAAAGCAAAATCAGGAACATTAAAACAACCAATTTATGTGGGACTCAGTATTCACACAGAGAAAAGACCTTGTTTAACATACACACATTCGTTCACCCAGGAATGTTAATACTACACAATAGTGTGATGGACATCACCACCACAGTGGACAGTGAGCGATCTGTGTCAAAGAGAACAACTGGTGTGTCCAATGATGTTCACAACAGCAACAGCAGACATTAAAGTCCTACAACTTAAACTGCCTCTTTCTTTGGCACAGGCATTTTGCAATTCCAGCATCTCACCAGCCAAAACAAGGGGACAGACCCCAGAGAGGGATGTATCATATAAATCAAAAAGATAATCTGACCTGCCAGCATCATTCACCACAATACAGCCTACCTACCTACCTGGGAAAAACAGAAGTAACCTTCCCCAAAGCCAGTGGTCTAGTCCGGGGAAATGGGTCTGCTCTCATCGATGCATTGAGAGAGGAAAGAAGGTACTGTAAATGTCTTCCTTAAATAATCATTTTAAAAGATTCATTAACTGAGTGTGAAACTGTGTTTATGTAATAACTCATTCTGTAACAACCATAATACAAAGTAGTTACATATTAATACCTATGTAATTACTATGTTGTTACAACAGTTATTACTATTTTAGTTTCATAGTATGCATAGTAATTAGGGAAACTTAATATAAAGTGTGCCCGACTGCTTTTGTTTATGAATGTTTGTTTATGCAGCCTCTTCCAAGTGGCTGGAAGACAAACCTATCGAACATACCTATTGGGCAGCTTTTCATGCAAGTCAACCAAATGAGCTCACCCCCTCTTCTACTCCTAATCCCTGATAGGTCAAAATCAGTAGTTATCACACATTACTGAATTAATGTTATCAATCGAGCTTTGTAGAGGGTAAATCCAGGTATCGTCCACACACTGAACCAACCCCTCGACAGTACTGTAAAACCGACACAATGGAGTTGATTACCTATGGAGAGGACCATTTTGTCATTATTTTAGGAGGTTTGCAAATTGAGATAGCTGCCCTCAAGACTGTAGGGGACTGGCTGCAAGACAATGGTTGGATGGAAGCCCATTTGCAAGCATCATACGTCATCCTCACGAGGTGTGCAAACAGGTAACTGCCATCCAAATTCATACATGGTAAAGGATTTCTGGCAGGAAAATTCAAAGCCTGAAAGACTGTGTTCTCAGCAGTAGCTGCAGTGTAAGGAGATGGAAGGGCAGTTGGTCTAACGCAAAACCAGGATTCACTCCAATGCTGGACAACTGATGGACATGACATGTTTTGGGTGCTTGATAAGTTTAAGAATACCAGTGAGTTTAGCAGTAAATGTATCTCTGAAGACAAACATCACGAACAGCTGATGTACAAGAAGGCAACCCCTTCGCAGAGGACAGAGAAGACGTCCTGGAACAGGACCACAGAAAAACCTAACCAAGCTGTTGTGGATGCTGAGAGGAGGGGTCAAGAGCTGTACTATGTTTCTGTTGCAGAGGGACAAACCCCATTACTGGTCTTTTGAACAAAATCTCACTCAAAGATCAGTAAGAATGTTTTCCAGACTCTACATTGCATGTAAGACCTGCGACGAGAATCTAGGCAATTTCTTTTAACTTGGAGGTCAGGCCTAACCACCATCACACAACATTAAGGATGGACTATGGCTGGGAAGGAAAAATGATGTGTTAAGCTGCCTAGAATGTAATATAAGCAGTGCCCCAGACAAATAATCAAGAAGCAACGCCCAGACGGTGAGGTCCAAATGGGTCAGCAGCGATCAATATGCTAAAACCAGAGAGAAACCAAAGAGAAACAGGAAAAGACCTACAGTGTATACTGTGTGGTACTATGCATATAGTTGCACCAGCTTCAGGTGTTCACAAAGAAAGGTAAGAAATGGAGCCAATCCCTCCAACTAAGAATGCACTGGTGGGCACATCTAAAGAGCAGTGTCCCAAGGAAGATACAGATGGGGACTGATTATCCTGTCTCCAGCAGACTGCCATTGGACGGACCCAAATTGTGGGTGTGACCATTGCAGTTGATTCCACAGGCAAGACCATGCTTGAGCTCTTGTGCTGTGGCTCCAAAAAAAGGGCTAAGAAAGGCTAAAAAAGTCCACTACAAATGCACAACAAAGAATGTCCACTATAAATGCACAACAAAGAATTGATATCATTATACTGTATAATGTTAATGTATTTTCAGACTTAAGGACCGAACAAAAGAAATATGCTTTCAAAACATTATATTATGAGCCTGTAACAAATAAAATAATATTATATGATTTATTGTAATCCTGAAATTTCATTGTAATCCTTCTAATAGCATTGCTGAATTTGCCATTATTTAATAATGTCAACAGATCACGATGTTGTATACAGATTGGAGTAGTGGTGGAATGGAAAATGACTGCAATGGCCGTCAGGAGGTTTTTAATTTAATTTTGCAATTGATCATGTAATAAAGTAATAAGTAATAAATGAATGAACTGGTAAACTGTTTATTATTAAAAACATTTAAATGAAGGAAAAACAACAAAAACAAGTGTATAGAGTGAGGGAACAAGTGTTGGTTTGTAATCTGTTTTGTAAGGCCCTGTGATTCTCTCTACAGATTAGCCAATTTCATGCTGTCACTGTTGGGCATGTCAGACCATAGATGAAGGAAATGGGTTTGGCTGTGGCGTCCGGAGGAAAGCCTTTGTTAGTATTCTCAGCACACACACCGTTCACACATAGCAAGCTGATTAGGAACGACTCGTTATCGCTTTTGACAGGCTGCATTTAAAGCTGGCTGGACTGAGGGAATCCACCTAAATGGTTTCAGTTACAGCTAAATGTTTCCCATTAAATGTATTTTGGAGAGAACCAGGAGGATAGCGGAGAAGTGAAGGGAGAATGAAAAAAGGTATTCAGCGTTTGCATTAATCTATCAAAATCTATTTCAACTAGTGTGTGCCCAGCCGCACGCATGGCTGTTTGTGTGTGTGTGTGTGTGTGTGTGTGTGTCTGTGTGTGCATACACACGGTATACGCATGAGCGTATAGATTACCTCCTGGGGCAGTTCTAGTTTGGTGCGGTCCCCCTCTCCGTTGGAGTGCAGGCCCATCAG
>JACXGI010000265.1:82157-104000 GCA_016801175.1 Esox masquinongy
AAACAAACGGACTGGTTTTATATGGTCACAATGAACCAGGTCAAACAAACGGACTGGTTTTATATGGTCACAATGAACCAGGTCAAACAAACGGACTGGTTTTATATGGTCACACTTTATCAGGAAAACTAAATAAAGCCAAATGACTACTGCTAGTGATCTGTACTATACTGTGATAAACACTCAACTCCATACATACAGTTCTGTATTTCTACATTCCTCCACTATCACTCAGAATAAGGCTATATTCAATTGCAAATAAATGATTCATGTTTTACTGCCAAACTAACTAGTAATCCTCCGGTGGTCCCCCAGAAAAGACCATCTCCCTGGACTGGGACTCCCCCCTCTACCTCTCCAGGGAACCTGGACAGGAATAATGTTATAGCCATACTGCTCTGCTTGGACCCTGCCTGGTGAACAACAAACAGGCCCTTTCAGCACGAGACCATGTCGCTGAGAACACACCAACACACAGCGTCGTCCACACACAATTCTTGTCACCTCCAAATCTCTTTAATAGGGTCATAAATCAAATATTGGAAAACATTTAATGAGCTTCCAGTCACCCAGTTGTCCTACACTATGCTACATTGCTTCCCACAAGGGCTTTCCAAGACAAGTAAGGGCATCAGTGCCTATTTCAGTACTTTGCTAACAGAAGGAAAGCTCTATACACACAAATATGCATGACAGACAGGGGAAGTGACAAGCGTCCAGAGAAAAGATGGGAAAAACAAATGCAGATGCTTGGCTCAAGGAGGATTCCCATACTCTATGTGAGAAAGACTCTGGCAAGGCCAGGGCCAACGTATCTAAGTTATGAATTAGGCCTCTATTAATAGAACAGCCCCAGTCAGCTCCTTTTCTGTACAGACCGGGCATCCATCGCCTCAGCGTCTGCAGCTTTATCTAACGCCACTCTGTCTCTTCCCAGGGGAACGATCACATGCTCTCATTCCGGAAAATACTCTTAAGTTCACACGTTCTGCAGTGATGAGTCTTCTGGAGAGAGAAAAAAAGGATGATGTCATCTCCAACCAATCATCTTTACCCTGCATCAGTAACTACCATCGTCCTCCATGTCCTCTTGCAAGGGTTGCCTAGCAACTCCACAGCATTGCACCTTTAGAGCTCCGCCTCCAGCCCCATCTCACTGTATCCATAATAGATCCTATAAACAGTCCTGGAACAACCTCCCTGCTGAACTCCTCCGACTCTCATACACAGAGTGACATACCTGTTTCTATCCATTCGACAGCCCTACCCCAGCCCTTATTTGTCTAAATCTGTCAACATAGGTTTGGGGGTTTAACCCTAACTGAGGAAACAAAGATGGCCTGATCACAGCCAACAGAGACGGTACTTCACAGCACACTGCTTCAAAACAGCCTGTTTACCCTCAGCGCACACACACACACAGATGCATGCACACGCACGCGCACAGACAGACAGACAGAGGCCGGGCTTGAGAGCCCATAAGGAGAAAGTAACATTTACACAAGCTGAAGAGCACACATGGAATCACAATATAAGTAATATAATCTGTCTGGATAACAGTATAACTGAACATACTGACAAACAAGGCCTACAACTGCCCAAGACCATCGTGATCTTTACCAACATAATTATTTGTGTTTTTCTCCTACATTTTGAGTACTTCTACTGAAAGAACAAATCCCTCCTGGGAGAGAAGCTGGGGGACGACAGAGGCAGAAATACACCGATCAGAGAGGAAGACCCAGACGGGGACTTACGCTGTGAGTAAAGCAAAATCTGGATCTCCAGTAAGGCGCAGGTAAAGAGCTGAAGAACGTTCTCCACACCGAGCAGCTCAAACACCTGGCTGATGGGGAAGTCAAAGAGAGGAAGCTCTGCCGTGCTGGGTCTCTGGCACACCACAGGCCCGTACACCCCAGAGAACTTCAGGGACCGGCCGGCGGGTGGCAGGGGCACCTCGTACAGGACGTTGTAGACGTAACTCTCGAGGGGGAGGGGTGGGGGGTGAACGGAGGAGACGGCCTGGTGCAGCTGCTGGAGGACCTTCCTGCAGGCCTGGGGGAAGGCCATGGGCGTTATGAGGCAGATGCACTTGGACACGTAGAGCGTGTCGCGGCTGATGTCGTAGGAGTTGAAGCGCTGCAGCCGGGAGATGGAGGGCGTGGGGAGGAGCGTGTGTTGGGGGTGGGGGTTGAGGGGGTGTGGGTGGAGGTGGCGCTGGTCCTCGGGGCACCGCGGGGTCGTGGGGGTGTGCAGGATGTCGTACTGCTCGGCGTTGTGCATGTGGTACAGGGTCTGCATGGCGCTGCAGATCTGCTTGCTGGTCACCTCCTCGTAGAAGGTGAGGGCAAAACCATACGTCCGCGAGCCATCCTCCCGAGTGATGATGAAGGAGTGGAACTGGGGCTCGCGCGTGTCCGCCTGCGTCCGGAACGACAGGCCCTTGGGCATACACAGCTTAAAGATGGGCAAATGTGAAAAGGATGTCAGCAATAGTATGCATGTGCTAATCTCTAATGAGATAGGGAAGGCAAACTCTAAAAAACAGACATTTAAATAAAATACACTCTGTGTTAGTTCCACGTTCCAGATTTCACTTACCATGCCAACAGCATCCTGGTCAAAGGGACTCCACTCCACATTCTCTGGGTAGTGCGCTAGAACTTTGGATTTAAAGGTTCTCCGCAATGGACTCTGCTCAAAATTCTCACCTGAGAGGGAGGGAGTAATGGAGGACAGAGAAAAAGACAGAAGGAAAAACAGAAAGAAATTCAAGAATGACAGTGCAGAGGGCAACAGAGGAGCAAGAGGATATAAAGGCCCACTCAAAGGCAGGCTTGAGGCACAATACAGCCCTCCATAAAGGAAACAGGAAGTGAGCACAGTGGTCTGGAGAGAAAGGAGCTACTGCATCATATAAAGCTGTCAACTACATCCTGTACCAATAAAGAAAATGAACCACAGCCAAATAGGTCAAATGGATGGCAGATCATATTTAAATTTTTTCTTTGTTTGGGAAATCTATTCTGAGAAAGATAGTTTCAAATTATGTACATATGTACATCTAGGCCTACCAGTACATTCTAAGTGACAGCTTTTATGGCATTACAGGCAAAGCAACCCGCAAAAAAATGGATCAATCGAACAAACCAAAACAAATCAAACTGATTCAGACCCAAAGTGAAGCAGAAGTGATGAACACACCAAGACATGATTGATAAGGTCATTCAAAGTGGAGGGGGGAGAGTACACATTGACCAAGCAACACCAGCGCTGGTAGTGCTAGCACTGGGTTTATGTGTGTCAGAAGTAGAGGCTGTGACTGTCAAACAGATTGGCTTATTGTTCAGTAGCTAGCTGCCAAAGGAAGTGAATGTAGGGGACCAGGAGAAGGAGGAGGACAGGGAAGAGGAAGAGGAGGAAGGATAGGCAGGAGGAAAAGTGCTCCCAAAGTCCCCCCCCACCTGTGCAAAACTGAGTTTCAGAAAACTCAGAAACATTGAAAATGAACAAACACAGGGTGCCGTGAAAGAAGGGCGTGTCGGTTAAAGGGCGCAAGCGGAGCTGAGGTCATTGGTCAGAGGAGGGTGGGGGGGGGGTGGTTACCTTCATCCGCACTCGCCAATCCTCTGGCCCCATCTCTGAATTTAGTAGCCTCTATATACTGGCATAAAGCTACACAACACAAAACAACAGCAATTAATCACAAGGCTACTGCTGGTTAACGCTTCACTTCTCAATATGTGCATGAACAGCAGGAGTTCCTCAGGACAGATCGATTGGCACAGTGCTCCCCTATACGTGACAGAAACACATCCTCTTCATGTGTATGGAGGCGCAGGGGTTTCTGTCAGGTTGAGGAGGTTTCTGTCAGGTTTCTGTCTAAACCAGCTACGTGGGTTGTTCACTAATGATATGTGTTGCTGTAGCAATGCAGTGCTCTCCTCCCCTCCCCTCCCCTGCCTAATCCTTGCTGTCAGTGCAAGCTACGGATTATGACATTACTGTGAACACTCTTGAACACCTGCATCGGTATGGTACAATACATGAGGCAATAAGATCAGGCCTTTGTTGGTTCAGAGGAAATAAATTCAGTATTACTTATATCTTGAGAATTCAATCTCTTAAAAATATCTGAGTGGGTAGTGGAATCCAAAAACACACACATCAACTTAAGTTTAAACAAAACCCGGGCTATAAAAAAGACAAGTATTGCTGAAGATAGAAGGCCTTCAGTAAACAGAAAATAATACTGAAAGAATTACAAAGATGTACTCTTCTGTAGATCTATGTAAGCGCACACATTCTTCCCTGTATGGTCATAACAGTGCTTGTCCCACTGAGTCTTGCTTGACAAAGGCTTTGGAACTCAAATGTCAATGATAAATATTCTATCCTGTTCTTTCAGTAGCTAGAGCTACTGTATATTATTGATTGTCTGAATTAAAAGTTGGTTGGGAGCTGACTGTCTTGGTGGGCAATCCAAAATGGATATAGTTTGGTTCCTACAGAACCAAAGTTAGATAAACATGGGAAATGGATGTCATTGTACAATATCATATGCATATATCACACCTATCCTCTACCACCCCCAATGTGTGCAACTTATAGTATTATTGAGAAATCTACATAAGTATATATTAACTTCCTAGCAATGTATGGAATACTTGCTTCTTTCAGTTTTTGTCTAGTAAGTCTACCCATTGAAGAGGTGCCACAACTCTGTAGAAAGCCAATTAATTAATGCATCTACTTCAATAGAGTTACACTGACCGTGGCCAACAAGGTTCCAATAGGCAATTAAAGTGTAAGTGAACATCAGGCAGTTTTACGTGTCTCGTCCTCTGGTACACCTGCTATCACATTGGCAACAGTCTGCTGAATCAATCACACACGATTCAAACACACACGCAATGAAAGAATGTAGCTGTATATTTCAGTCTGTGTCATGGCTAGGGTCCAGTCGTCCTCCAGTCCGGCTGTCACACACATTAGTCACAGAATGGTGGAGCTGAAAGAAGCTTGTGGCTGTGTGTTGGAGGCGTCTGACGTATGATGTTCCCTTTCCTTTCTTCCCTGAGTCATAAGATCCGGTCCAATCCAGGGCCACCCCAGAACAGAACCATCAGGTCTATAATTGACTATATATTCATGTCATCCACAAACCATTTCCAGATTGGCCTGCCAGGTAAAGTAAACCTGTCTGGCCCAACTGATCCTATAACATCACCCACTTAGTATCACTTTATTTCTCTTCAGGACAGTTAGTCAATTTTCCCCTTTATAGGCCTAGATCGCAACCCAGCACCTGTACCAACCCCGACCCAATAAGTCCCCAGTCCCAGCTCCAACCCATGGCCTCCAGTCCCAAGACCCTGCTCCCACCCATGGCTTCCAGTCCCCAGTCCCAGCTCCAACCCATGGCCTCCAGTCCCCTTTCCCAGCTCAAACCCATGGCCTCCAGTCCCAAGACCCAGCACCAACCCATGGCCTCCAGTCCCAAGACCCTGCTCCAACCCATGGCCTCCAGTCCCCAGTCCCAGCTCCAACCCATGGCCCCCAGTACATCTGGCACCATGGTTTTGTGCCAGCCAAGGAGTAGTTACAGTGATTGTTGAGTGGGTGATATAAGTGAGACACTTAGGTCTGCTTCAGAATAAACAGTGAGCTAGGCTAACCACAGACTGACAGCAGTAGAATCACAGGGCGTAGAATTAACTGCTTAATCTGCTGCTAACTTTCACATCCACAGCCTGGAGCCCATGGCTGGAAACTAGGCCAGAAATGTGAACAATTATACAATCCAAACAATGGAGAGGTATGTCAACAATACCAGGCACACAGGACAAGAGAGCAGCGCACAGAGAATGCCTGAACAGTTTACCGCAACTACAAAACTTTCCAACTAGTTCCATTGATATGCAGATGTATAAATGCAAATTGCGCATACATTTCGCCCTTTCCCCTCCGCCGTATTCCAACGTCCGCCATCTATGAGCTACAAACCTTAATGCAAATTATAGACCACATATTGTGATTTCAACATGTTATGGAAAATTTGCTATTTTAGTATTTTTCGAGTAGGTTTCCCTCAAAAAAAACTAATAAACGTAAAGGAAGCTGATTGGATCCAAACACTTACATACGCATAAATGTAATTTCAGTTTTCATTTGAAGTCTCCTTGGTATACCTTCATTTTAGAATAATGACTGACAGGGTGCCTAATAGCTAAGAATACTCTATTAAACTATTGTTCAACAACATTTTTGTAGTGTTAAAACCCTGTCATGGTTCACTGATTTAATTATCTCTCTGCCAGTATGCCCAGTTCAGATGCCTATGAACACATGCCTCCACAAATACTGCACTGACCTCAGCCATGAAAATCAATTCACAATGTCACAATTAAGCCAAGCAAGTTGAAAGACCACTGGTCCCTTTATTTCTGTGGGAGTGGGGCCAGAGAAAATGTTGGGGGAGTGGTTTGATGTGGTGACAACAAACGTTCTCTGGATGCACTTTGTTGCTGAGTAGAGCAGCCAATTGTTTCAGTAATTCCAGTAAACAAACATCCCTTATGGAGTCAAAGAAAGTAGCTATGTCCTGGAGTAATCCATTTATTGCATTATATGAACGTCACGTTTTGTCTATACTGTTATCTTTCACACCAACAAACAGGCCTTTTCAGGGCTAAAATACCTATCTGAAAGCAGTAAAGACACCAGTATAGACACCATTAACCTCATCTAAGTCAACCCAAGAAAAAAAATCATAGATCACAACTCACTCTGAAAGATGAAAGAGTTTATTTTTCTTTTATTCACAGCCTTCAGAGCAAGGCCTCTCTCTGGAACTGCCATGTGTGTTTTTCTACTCCATTAACTGGGCCTTTTAGGATTCCACACACACAGCTGCCCAACCCCACTGCAGAATTCATCATTTAGACATGGTTGTGAGAAACAAAAACTTGTGGTACACTTGGTGAGTGCATGAACAAGGAAATGGGGCAGAGCATAGACACTCTTGCTAGGAAATGTATGGTACTATTGCACATCTCATCAAAAAGGGAGAAAGTTGGGGAGAAAAGGTGCAGTTGAGATTTGACTTTTTTCAGTGATTTCACTTAGTCCAGACTCCACCCACTTGGTGTTCTGTTCAATGTATGCTGCATCGGTAACCAAGTGGGATAAGAAAATGTAGCACATACAGTACAACTTTAACATGCCTCAAACATACAGTACAACTTTAACATGCCTCAAAAATACAGTACAACTTTAACATGCCTCAAACATACAGTACAACTGTAACATGCCTCAAACATACAGAATGACCTTAACAGCCCTCAAACGTACACTAGGGTTTAAAAAAAAATTATGGCATTGGCATGACAAAAGGTTTAAGAAGTTCAAGAGACTTTCAATAGGCAATGTAAATGAAAATGACAATTTTCAACAGTTAAATAACAGTTACGTAACATTTCCCAGTTCTAATTTTAGCAATAACCTTTACCAACCCTGAACCGAAGTGCTGCCACCTCCACACCTCAATCAAACCCCTTCCCCGACGCCAACACAAGGACACAGAGAGACAGTCAACCACTCCACCAGCCCAGTAATTTAACAAAAAATAAATAAAACTTAAACAGTCAACATCCTCTTTCTAAACAACACTGTCAACTTAAAAGGTACAAACTGTAAAAGTACTGGAATAAAATTATTATTTTGACGTGTTATTTTGCGACCAGTGTAAATATCCGCTCTGGTGCAAAGCCTCAGCCTGGAGAACCCCCACTGTTAAGGAACTATTAAGGGAAGTAAGGAATCAGTGCAGTCAGACAATCAGTAAGGCAGGATTTTACCAACATCAATTTGCAGCCAGTGGGTCTGATCCTAAAAAGGTCGGGAAACACTGTAAAATACACCGTAAAAGCATCATCTCAGCACACTACTGATAATGATAAAATTGATATGTGATACTGCGAGGACAAGCTATGTATTTGAATCTCTAATAATTTCTCTTTTAATCCAGTAATAGTGAATGATGTGGAGAAGGAGTTGGCTAATCTGGACCTGTACAAATCAGCTGTGCATGATGATCTGCTATCTCAGCAAATAAGACACAATGCAATGCACCTGAAAAATGCAGGGCCGTGTTTACTGTTGGGGAAATTTAAGGACCAGACACGGGAAACAATATTCTAGTACAAGTCATGGTTGAGGGGAAAAGAATGACTAGGACTGTCTTTAACTTTCCTGAAGAGCCTGAACTCTGTCCAAAATATAGTCTATTCAGGAAGCTGCACCCCACTGGCAGCTTATTATTCTTTTATCCTGCCCAAATGAGGAGTCTCCAGATCATGTCACTCAACACGGTCTGTCAACAGATTACCTTCAAAGTGACTAATGTTGAAAAGCAATTATCACCAGTCCCTCACCAGTGGCAGCATGGTGCTCTGTTAATGGCAAACTTCCTTGTCAGCAGCAAAACTACACCACTTCAGATCAGATGAAGCTGAGAGTTTATGAGGGTGTTTGTGCATCGTTGCTTTTATTTTTAAAAATGCTACCCGTTCCTCTGCCATGCAGTCGCCCAAACCCTGTTATAAAACAGCCTTCCTGTTTCCACAGAGCAAAAGAGAGGATAGAGTCCCGGGTGCTGACAGGACAGTTAGCTTATGACAAGCTTCTCCAGACATTAACTGGATTTGAAGTAAGGTTTTCTGTACGTTTTTATAACAGTTTGGTAAGACATAAGCTTTGATATCCAGAGTCTGAAACTGCACACGTCTCAAGGAATGCCTGGACCATGTACACCCCACAGAAAACATGCACATAGATGTAAAATCTAAATATAGATAAACTATTACATATTTGTCAATATAGAATTCCTTGGCTTTTTCCTCAGTATCCATTTCTTGAGTTGAATAGTGATTTTGAATAACATTGCAGTACACAAAAAAAGAGATCCAGCTGTGCAATCCGCAATGCTGAAAAACGTCAAGTGCCAGAGTGCTTCCCACAAGAGCAGCGTTTCCTCTACTTTCATGTGTATGATACAAACCAACAGCCATTATTCAATTACATACGGGTACAGATTTGCTTAAACTTCCTAAGGATTAAAACTCTTTGAACACACCTATGAGTTATTAACCAACAGTGAATATAAGATCACAAGACCCACAGAGAGCATGTGGGTATTAAGAGAGGGGTTGTCAGGGGAACTCAAGGGATGTTAGCATTTCAATGGGGTGCATGTGTGTGTGTGTGTGTGTGTGTGTGTCTGCTGCCTGTACCCAGTGTACTCAGCAGGGCTAAGCTGGGAGCCAGCCAATCATGTCAGCCTGGCAAGAGGGCCCCTAATAAATATGCTAATCTAGTTTCACCCTGCATCCCAACACTGTCACATAAAGGACGGTTTTCTCATCAAGTTTGCCATCTATTGGCTTTTGCAGCCATTGATATAACTGCCCCCTGATGACAGTCATTAAAAAGATGATAACATGTGCATGGCATCCTAAGGGGGAGCAAAATTTGCTGCTTAGTTATACTGATTTTAAAAGAATATATGACACGGCAAAGAATTATGAGTCCTCTGTCCATGTATCTTTGGAACAGAATCAATTCAATTATTACTAATCTGTTACATTAGATTTGAAAAATCCTTTCTGGAGATCACATAGTGTTGGACTGGATTTACTGTAATCATTTTCAAATTAATGGAGAGTTCAACTTAACAGGCATTTTGCATCAAGTTACAAAACTACGAGAAAATGAAAGAAAGCTGATAACTATCTTTTGTCTTTGTGGGAGACCAGAAGGAACTGCCGTGCTCTAAAGAAATCTTTAAGCCACATTAAGAAAGTGGATAGATAACAGGATTTATGTTTCTTCATTAAAGCTCATGACCTGGAGGGGTTAATCATGTTTGGGTCACAGCACAGAGGCTTTCTGGGACATACAGTTTATTTTTTAACCTTAAAACGCAATATTCCATACATCAGAGTTGACTACCAGAGCCATTTTAAAGTGAAATGGTGTTGTTTTTTACATTTAAATCTCCCCCAGAGACAGTCTAATCATTGTCCCTGACATGGGTGTCCATAGACACTGCTCATTATGGGGGCAAGAACTCTATCACTGTTACACTGTTGGGGAGCAACTGTTACTGAAAACCGCTGTCTCTCCAGGTACACTACTGCTCCAGTTCTTACAAAAATACAGTAACTCTATAAAGGACACATTTCTTATAAGTCTTTGGGTCTACCCAAAGACCTCTAAAACAGCCTTCAATCATTATGAGGCCGTCTGGAAAGCCCCAACCATCCATAGTTCACCATTAGAGTCAAAACACAAGCTGTGGATAGACCAGCAAGTATCTGACTCATACCGCAAAAGTGAAAAATCATGTCATTGGGGTTTCTTATGAGCTCACAAGCCCTCTGCTCAGCTGGAGTGAAACTGCAAGATCAGTGTATGGGCAAGCCCCTCTTTGTTAAATAACACAGCAGATTGTGAGCAATGATGATAATGGTTTCACCTCTTAATTGTGTTTCTTAATTGACACACGACATGCATGTGAGTCCTCCAGTCTGCCATGGAAAAGAAGAGCTCCTCCACTCACTGCTAACTTAATGAGCTATGGCTAGTGCCAACAGGGCCCTAGCAGCCTGATGAGTTTCCACCGCAGGAACTATACCCATGAACTAGGAACCTTTCCAGGAACTCTCTGCGTTTCCACCACAGGAACCAGGGTCTAGAACCAGGAACTACATTTTACCCCCAAAACAGTCCCTGCTCGGGAGGTAGGACTTTCCCAGAGTACCAGAACTTTTGGGGTGGGGGTTGTGGTGCTGAACATTTCTGATTGGTCGAGTAGTAGTAGAGTTTACTCGCATAGGTTTTCAACCGCCATTTTAAATGTCTGCAGCCGACTTCAGCGTAGTAAAGGAGTTAATTGTGCTTACAAACAGAATAACTTTTTATGGAGAAGAAATCAAACGACAGATGACAAAGTCCCGGCCTTATTGTGTTTATGCTGAGGACCAAATACAGCGGGAATTGGAAACGGCAATCCGTAATAATAAGGTGTTTGCGAAAATACCCTGCAAGTTAAATGAGCTGAACATTTTTCACACCGGGAAACAGTGCCGGGAGAAGCTTAAAAAATGAAAACAAGATTACAAGAAGATCGAGGATCACAAAAACAGAAGCGGCTCTGACCGGCGGAGCAAGTGGTTTGACCATCTAGATGCATTGCTGGGTCACAGGCTGGCCTTCTCTGGCGCTGCGGCAACGATTGACTCGGCTGCTGCGTTGTTGGAAGCCATGGTGGAAGACACAGAAACTGGACAACCAGTCGGTTTAAGGTAAATCACATAGGGCCAGTTTCACAGACACGGATTAAGCCTAGTCTAGGACAAAAAAATCAAGTTCAATAGAAAACTCCATTGAGCTTGTTGTTTTAGTCCTGGACTAGGATTAATCTGTGTCTGAGAAACCGGCCCATAATGTTTCACATGATGCATGTTAAATGCTATAACGTTATGTTTTGGAGTCAAGTCATGATTTTTGATTTCTATACAAGCTACTGTTCCTCTAGACAAAAACTAACGTTAGCTACAGGTACACCATGTTAGCCTAGCTAACGTCACCCTATTATCGGCCACCACTTATTTTTATAGTGATGTATGGTGGTAAATACTTTAAAATTAATGTATGGAAATGTAAGTTGCAAATCATGAAATTCGACTTGCGCGACAGACCAGACATCATCATGTAGGCTATTGTCAGTAATCTCTTTTCTTTCTTCACCAGAAGGCATAAAAGGTAGCTAAATCTTTCTAGTAAACACGTAAGTGAAACTGTGACCAGGCATTTGTAACACAAATAAAGATGAAATAAAACGTCATTGAACAAAATAGTAAGGCGGACGATTATAGAGGACGGTGGCCGATAATAGGGGTCGTATTTCTTAGCCACGTCGCCAACAAACTAGCTGAAAATAGTCATATTTCCACTGAAATTTCAGAAATGTTAATTAATGACATGCTAGTTAACATTTGTATGTCTCTAATAATCACTAAACATTGACAACTTGATCAAATGATTACTCGGTACAATAAGATATTTTTCTAAATTGTTGTTGGCTATGCCGACTTTGCTTGTGTATTATTAATTTATTCTTGTGTGTTTGTGTTATTTTTCTTCTTAGGAAAGAGGAAAAGAGACTCACTTCCTTGACGCGCTGAGGGACGTGGACGACCTGTCCCGTCCTGCAGTGAGGACAGGAGCAGCAGGGCCGGTATATGCAGCTGCTATACTGAGGAAAGAGTCACGGTGCATTCACACTATTTGCGAAATTTCGTATAGCCAACGCCAGCAGGTAAACTGTGTATTAAGGTTTGAGAATAGCAAATTTGTATGAAGGAACGTCAGATTATTACAATGGTTAAAATTGGAATAGAAACTTATTTTAATACATTTTTACATTGTGTGTATGTATATATATATATATATATCTCTACTCAATTCATATGCCTCATTGATGTAATTATTACAACCTGCAACACTAGCTAGCAAACCAGCTTGCTAGAATCAGGTAGCCACCAGTCAGCTAAGGTATCTAATATTGACACCAGAAGCACCAAATATCTCGGTCACCTGTCTCCACACAGCATTTTCTTTTGTTTGCGTCTCTGTAGGCAAATAGCGTGCAATCTTACAGCTCAGGGAATCCCATCACTGCTACTAAAAGTCATCCATCTTTTTAAAAAGGACCGCAAAAGTTTAATTCTGTTTAAGTTATTTTAATTGTACGCATAGCATTTCACAACCACCTACGCAAAATGCCATGATCGGTCAGTCCCCAGCGATAGGCGGGTAATTTGCATAAAGTTGGAAAATCTGAACTTTTTCTTCGCCTCTCACGGATCCCACGCATCGCCCCCCCAGCCACTCGCTCGCCACGCTTCCTTTCATTTAAATGAATTGAGCCATCGCCCCCGTCACGGTGCATTCACACTATTCGCGATGGGGGCGATGGCTGTAAGAGCCCCATATGTAGCAAAAAAGTATATACATTTACAAACAAACCCGAACATATATGTAATTTTAAAAATATTTATTTATCACCCACCTCATACTCCTAAGTTGGTCAACAGCACAGAAATTAAAATCAGTACTGTGTGGGACTTCATAACCATTAGGAAGGATAAAGTAGCAAATCTCATCTAGTTAACTCCAATGAAACTGTAGGTCTTCAATGGCAATAGCCATGATAAACAGTATTTTTTTTCCGCTAGTAGAGTTCTATCCTTCTCCAATCATTGACATTTTTGTTCCAGCTATCAACTGATAAAATTTTGAAATATTATCAAATTGGCCATTTTACAAATAATTAAAATATAAGAACACAAGCCAATATGAATGCTTTACTCTTCATTGGGTTCTTTTCTTTTCAAATGGTGAAGAATCGTGAAGCCATGAAGATAAGAAAAAATTAACAATAAATTGAAACAAACAATTAATATTATCCAACTGATAAAATACAATCACACAAGCACAGACGGAAACTTTACTCTTCCTTGTTGTCAGAAATGAGCCTGAGTGGTCTTCAGTTCCATCTTCACCTTCCTCTGCCGTTGGACCCGTTGCTGCACCTGGACATGGACAAAGAAAACCAGTTTAAAACCAGTATAAAACAGAGTGACAAACATTTGATTCAATTCGTTCATAATTTATTTATATCACTTTCACAATTTTGTCAAATATCTTGTTGAATAATTACTAGTGGAACTCAGAGTAAAAATCTTTACATTTGAGTACTTGTGAGGTGACTCGATGTTCATCTGTTTGAAAAAAGTTATCAACCAAGCTAGTTAGTAGTTGACTTACTGTACTGTAGCTTGCTAACGTTTGAGCTAACGTTAGCTGGCTTGCTAGACAGTACTGTAATTCGATGGGAACTACCAAAGTGATTTTAGCTATATGACAGATAGTTATCTATCTGCTCTGTAAAGAAGTTAAATACGCTTACCTGAGATTCCTTGTCCAGAAATGATGACGGTGCTCCAGAAATGATGTCGGCTTAACGAACTAAACTGATATTTGTTTAACGTAGTCGTACAGTACCGTTTGCTAGCTGCAGTAGCTAGTTAGCCAGGTATACCTTAAAAGAAAACTTGCGTTACCTGCATTAGTTAGCTAGGTATATTACAGTACTATAATGTAGGCTACACGACTAAATTGGAAAATAACTAAATTGGAAAATTGCTAGGTTAGAAAACGAAAGTATGATTAACATCAATGATTATAACATTTCTAAATAGCAATAACTACTAATGTAGGCTAACCACAGTAGCAGAAGAGTACTGGTGAAAATTCAGACATGACTAAATCAGAACATAAATCAGAATTATCTTAAACTGGAGTAAAATAAACGTGCTATAGCCACCGGTTATGTCTGCCGAGATACTGTAAACTTCTGACGACTATTTAGGAGTACAAACTATAACGAACAAGAAATGGCGGGACGCTCGAGCTGTGGCACATCTACGCGTGGACAGTTTACAATTTGTGTACGCATTCCATCTGTGTTGTGGGAGATTGTATAGAACTATTTGAATTGGTCTGAATTGCAGTGATTGGGGAATTCTTGTGACTCTAAAGATCTTCAGGTGAACTTTGAAATATTTGGAATACGTGGTTTCCGATGTGGTGGAAGCGATGACATTGTAAGCAAAGTACGTTGTAGCAACGAAAATAGGAGTTAATATTTCCCGGTTGTAGTTACGCAAGATTGTTACCAAACTGGTACGAAAGTTGTTACATTGCCAGTACGTCCTGTAATTAAGTTTCTGCTACATCCTGAGCAGGTAAGGAAGATTACCAATTATGTGGTCATTAAATTCCTTCAGATAACGTTGGAGTTACGTAGGATCGTTACCAAACCGGTACGTAAGTAGTTACCTTGTCAGTACGTCGTGTAATTACGCTCCTGCGACGTGCTGAGGAGGTAAGGAAGATTACCAATTATGTGGTCATGCAATTACCTTCGGATAACGTTGCCACAACGTTTTGAGATGGTAATGTCATGACATTACCAATCTATTACATCACGGTTGGTCCTGGTTACGTAACGTGTTAGCTGGGTAGACATACGGAAATTCTTTACTGACTGGGCCTCGGTGAAAGTTGGAACCACGGTTTCCTACCACTCTTGTTATATTGTGTACCCATACGGATGGAGAAACACGACGCATTCTGTAGTACTCGCATATCTGAAACACACACAAAAAGGTGCCAATAATAAGTCGATGTAGTTTACAATAACATTGTTCCCAATTGTGATTTACTTAAACGTATATAGGCCTACTAAAAAAGCTTACCTTTCTTGTTCTTTGTGCGCGATGGTCAATCTCCGCGATAACTCGTAAAATCCGTTCACTTTATTTGTATTGCAACTCGTCTAGCATTTCGGGCATTTTGAATCCGCTTTGCTACTACTGCTCGTCTCTTTTCCAACGTTGATTCAATTACCACATTTGCAAACCAATAAATCATGATCAACACAACTTGAATCTCCTCTAAGGTTGTTGTGATGTTGCAGTGTCGCATAAATAAAAAGATGCCTGTCTGTCGCTTTGTATAACGTATAGTGCATACGTCAGCGGACTAATTTTCCTAATCTTCGCGGGTCTTTAGACCGCGGTGGAAACGCACACAACAATGGGCGGAAGGTACCCTTTTAGTTCCTTAAATAGCAGTTCCTGGGACTCAAAGTTCCGGGTAATTTTTGGTGGAAACGCGGCACACCGCAGAGGCCATACAGTATCTCCACAGAATTATGTTGTTGTGGTGGAGGGTGTTACCAAGAGCTACACATTCATATAACTATGCAAAAGGCTAGTGTTGAGAGAGATAGTGTTTTTTTGTCAGCCACAACAGTGGACTAGTAGGGACAGAAGTCATTATAGAGGTCAGATAAGATGAGGAAAGTAACTTAGGAAAGTAAAGGATTCAGACAAAAACCCTAAGCAGCCAAGCAAAGTCAGACTACACTCAGAATTAGGAGTGACTGGAGAAATGCTGGAGATTCTGAGGGAACCCAGGACTTCCTTGTTGAAACTTTGTAGTTAATGGGTTCATATTTGCACTTTTAGGTTGTTCAGACAGAAAATGTCTACGTAAAACATATTAATTAAACCGTTTGAGAAATATGCACAGCAAAGTACATAAAATGTTTTGGCATTAGGTTCTGCTCCCCTGTGCTAACTCACTGTCACCACATGATTGTGTATGTGATACTCTCAAAAATCACATAACCGGAATATTATTAATATCAATCACCACAGGCAATGAGCAAGGTACGCAGTACCTATCCCCCCTCAAGAGGAAACACAGAACCAAACAGTTGGAGGAAGTGGTGATGGGTGGATTTGCACCTGCACACTAATATGACAATCTGCATGTCTGCCCGACAAGGTTTGCTTTTCAACCATTCAATTGGTCTTCAAGACACTACTCAGCCCGGAGTTCCATGTCATGCAAAACAAACAACACAAATCTTTCAATAAAAGCTTTCCACAATAGTAAAGTATAATACTTTATATTTCTATTAGCAACCTGTGTCAGCCCTCGGAGGTAGAACCGTAATTAACGTTTTTGGTCTAGGATTGAAACTGTGTCAAAAGGATAGTCCACTCAGGTGCAACTTTTGAAATTGATATGAGCTGTTAAAAACAAAAAGTGAGAAGAACGGATTGGGTTTCAAATGAAAATATCATATATACTCCTGTTTCCAAAGAAGTTGGGACTGTGTCAAATACAAATAAAAACAGAATGCAGTGGTGCGTAAATCATTTATCCCTATATTTAATTAAAAGTAGTACAAAGACAATATATCAAATCTTGAAACAGAGAAATGTAATTGTTTTTGGAATAGTACATGCCCATGTTGAATTTGATGCCAGCAACATGTTTAAAAGTTGGGACAGAGGCATGTTTGCCACTGTGTTGCATCACCTCTTCTTTTTAACAATACTGTGAAAGCATTTGGGAACTGAGGAGACCAATTGCTGGAGTTTTGAAAGTGAAATGTTGTCCCATTCTTGCTTGATATAGGATTTCAGCTGCTCAACAGTTTGGTGTCTCCTTTGTTGTATGTTTCATTTCATAATGCGCCAAATGTTTTCAATGAGTGACAGGTCTGGACTGCAGGCAGGCCAGTTTAGGACCCAGACTCCATGCTCCATGCCGGAGCCATGTTGTAATATGCGCAAAATGTGGTTTAGCATTGTCTTGCTGAAATAAGCAAGGCCTTCCCTGAAAAAGATGTCATCTGGATGGCAGCATATGTTGCTCCAAAAGCTGTATATATACCGATCAGCCATAACATTATGACCACTGGCAGGTGAAGTGAATAACACAGATAATCTCGTTATCATGGCACCTGTCAGTGGGTGGGATATATTAAGCAGCAAGTGAACATTCTGTCCTCAAAGTTGATGTGTAGAAGCAGGAAAAACAGGCAAGGATCTGAGCAACTTTAACAAGGGCCAAATTGTGATGGCTAGACGACTGGGTTAGAGGATCTCCAAAACTGCAGCCCTTGTGGGATGTTCCCGGTCTGCAGTGGTCAGTACCTATCAAAAGTGGTCCAAGAAAGGAAAAGTGGTGAACTGACGACAGGGTCATAGGCGGCGGCCAAGGCTCATTGATGCACGTGGGGGACAAAGGCTGTTGGATCGGCCCATGTGGTCCGATCCAACAGATGAGCTACTGTAGCTCAGATTGCTGAATAAGTTAATGCTGGTACTGATAGAAAGGTGTCAGAACACAGTGCATCGCAGTTTGTTGCGTATGGGGCTGCGTAGCCACAGACCAGTCAGGGTGCCCATGCTGACCCCTGTCCACTGCTGAAAGCGCCTACAATAAGCACATGAGCATCAGAACTGGACCACGGAGCAATGGAAGAAGGTGGCCTGGTCTGATGAATCACATTTCCTTTTACATCACGTGGATGGCTGGGTGCGTTTGTTTCGCTTACCTGGAGAATACATGGCATCAGGATGCACTATGGGAAGAAGGCAAGCCAGCGGAGGCAGTGGGATGCTTTGGGCAGTGTTCTGCTAGGAAACCTTGGGTCCTGCCATTCATGTGGATGTTAATTTGACATGAACCTACCCACCTGAGTTGATGACAAGCCGGATGGTCCCGCACCTCTTTAGCTCAGAGGATGTGGCGTCCATGATTCCCAAAAATAATTTAAAATTTTTATTCATGAGCACAGGATAGTTTTCCACTTCGCCTCAGTCCATCTTAAATGAGCTCGGACCCAGTGAAGGCGGCGGTGTTTCTGGATCTTGTTTATATATACTTCTTTGCATGGTAGTGTTTTAACAGACAATGGTTTTTGTAAGTGATCCAGCCATCCAATATTTGTTTTCAGCCTTGTCCCTTGCGTACAGAAATTTTGCTGGATTCTCTGAATCTTTTAATGATATTATGTACCACAGATGATGAGATCCCCAAACTCTTTGCAATTTTACGTTGAGAAATGTTATTCTTAAAATGTTTGCCTGTGCAGTCTTTCACAGAGTGGTCAACCCCTCCCCATAACTTCTAAAAGACCCATCCTCCCTGGGATTCTCTTTTTATACCCAATCATGTTACTGACCATTTGCTAATTAATGAGATGTTCCACCAGGGTTTTTTTTAGCATTGCACAACTTTTCCTGTCTTTTGTTGCCCCTGTCCCAGCTTCTTTGAAATGTGTTGCTGGCATCAAATTCAAATGGACATTTATTTTAAGAAACTATAACATTTCTAGTTTCAATATTTACTATGTTGTCTCTGTACTATTTTCTATTAAATATAGGGTTTAAATGACTTGCACACCATTGCATTCACATTTTATTTCCATTTTACACAGCGTCCCAACTTTTTTGTAAACAGGATTGTATTTACATGTATTCCCAGCAGAAGAGATTTTCTCTTCCAGGAGCATTACTTAACACTTCCACATGCAAAGCCAGATTGCATTTGCATCCAATAGTCTGTCTGTGGCAGTATTGTCTTTACATTTAATTTTTACTTACCTCCCTCCAATCTTATTAACCCCAAAATGTTCTAAGAGATGTTTTTACTTTCCTGTACAGGGAGAATAGACATTAACCCTCCTTATCCACTCACTCACTAACTAGTTACCAACACTAACTCACCACATCAGAGATTTAAGAAGGCTAACAACCAACAGTCCGTTGTGTAAAGCTGGAGGAGATTAACACATACACTTACAGGAATTTACTTCACATATTTTTTTTATTTTTTTTACAACAATCATTCCCACAGTTTGTTTCATTTTGTTGTGTCCGCCATCCTAAGGATCAAGCATTCTTGTGCAACCATTAACCCATAGGGCTCAAAATTAGTTACTCAAAAATGGCAAGTCAGGCCAAGATCACTGCTCTAAATGCTCATGATGAAAGAAGAAACGTTCACATAGCTTAAATGATTGATTGTGAGTCATATCTCTCTCCAAGCAAGCTTTTCACACCACTTGAATTAGTAGACACTTTCATTCTAGCCAGCTTAAAATTTCTTTGTGCTTTGTTGTTTTGATTACATGCTTCCCAATTGTAGCTGTGTGCATGTATTATGACGACATGTTGTGTTCTTTTCTGTTTCTGTGCTCCTCATTTTTCTTCAGGCAACTCAAAGTCTAGTAATTGCTAGTGATGGGTTGTTGGCGAACGAACAGTTATTTTTGAACAGATCTTTTTGGTAAACATTGGGAACTGAATCGCATTGGTGAAAGGAGACGATCATTTGGCTCCCTAATTTCCTTAATGTTTATGCTTAAACAACAATCATCTGCAGATTAGGTGAAAAGCTTTTCACTTGTATTTTCACATTGCAGAATCCATAAATAATGGGGAGAGCGCATCTTAGTGTTCCACGCGCATAAATCAGTAAAAAAAAGCAAACGTAATAATTATGAAAAGTAAGATGTAACCTATTTGAACTTGCATTTCACGTTTTAACATAATTGTAACTGACTTTTCTACCTTTACATTGGAGATTTGCACTGTTTTCATTGTTTTGGGGTAATTTTCATGCATTATAAAATATTCTGAAGTCAAATGATACGGCTCTTTCAGAACAGAGCCCGGACAGCCGGATCGCCAAAGACTCGGAATGACAATCTCTAGAAACAGAAGCTTGAGCCCTTTTATTGTGATTGGTCAATGGCGATGGATTGGAGAAGCCCCTGTCTGCAGTGTGCAGTTCGGTGCCGGGCTCAATGTGGGTGGAGTCAAACGCGTTTAACCCGACCCCTTCCCGTCTCCTTCAAGGTCACTCAAGCTGAGGCAGGGTTGCCATATCCGTGGGTTTCATTAAAATTGGGCTACTTTTCAAACAATATCGCGGTTGAAAATTAATTGGCCGCGGGTGTTGTTATTTTTGGCTACTTCTGAACTTCACCGCGCCGCACCATTTCTGTTTTTATATGCTATATCATGTGTTTCTATGCTGTTACCACAGTCATACGTCATACCGGTTTCACATGCGTATATACTGCATCTTAAGTTTTGTTTCCGGGGTGGTGGGGTGCACTTGTAAAATAGCCCACTTGTAAAATATATATATTGGGGTGCACTTGTAAAATATATATATGTGATATATATATATATATATATATATATATATATATATATATATGTATGTACTACACAGTATCTCACAAAAGTGAGTATACCCCTCACATTTTTGCAAATATTTGATTGTCTTTTCATGTGACAACACTGAAGAAATTTGCTACAATTTAAAATAGTGAGTGTACAGCTTGTATAACAGTGTAAATTTGCTGTCCCCTCAAAATAACACAACACACAGCCATTAATGTCTAAACCACTTGCGACAAAAGTGAATACACCCCTAAGTGAAAATGTCCAAATTGGGCCCAAAGTGTCAATATTTTGTGTGGCCACCATTATTTTTCAGCACTGCCTTAACCCTCTTGGGCATGGAGTTCACCAGAGCTTCACAGGTTGCCACTGGAGTCCTCTTCCACTCCTCCATGACGACATCACGGAGCTGGTGGATGTTAAGAGACCTTGCACTCCTCCACCTTCCATTTGAGGATGCCCCACAAATACTCAATAGGGTTTAGGTCTGGAGACATGTTTGGCCAGTCCATCACCTTTACCCTCAGCTTCTTTAGCAAGGCAGTGGTCGTCTTGGAGGTGTGTTTGGGGTCGTTATCATGTTGGAATACTGCCCTGCGGCCCAGTCTCCGAAAGGAGACTGTTTGCGGGCTTTCTTGTGCATCATCTTTAGAAGAGGCTTCCTTCTGGGACGACAGCCATGCAGACCAATTTGATGCAGTGTGCAGCGTATGGTCTAAGCACTGACAGGCTGACCCCCCACCCCTTCAACCTCTGCAGCAATGCTGGCAGCACTCATACATCTATTTCCCAAAGACAACTTCTGGATATGACGCTGAGCACGTCCACTCAACTTCTTTGGTCGACCATGGCGAGGCCAGTTCTGAATGGAACCTGTCCTGTTAAACTGCTGTATGGTCTTGGCCACCGTGCTGCAGCTCAGTTTCAAGGTCTTGGCAATCTTCTTATAGCCTAGGTCATCTTTATATAGAGCAACAATTCTTTTTTTCAGATCCTCAGAGAGTTCTTTGCCATGAGGTGCCATGTTGAACTTCCAGTGACCAGTATGAGGGAGTGTGAGAGCGATAACACCAAATTTAACACACCTGCTCCCCATTTACACCTGAGACCTTGTAACACTAACGAGTCACATGACACTGGGTAGGGAAAATGGTTG
>JACXGI010000265.1:104100-138803 GCA_016801175.1 Esox masquinongy
TGCCAGCGGTTTAGACATTAATGGCTGTGTGTTGAGTTATTTTGAGGGGACAGCAAATTTACACTGTTATACAAGCTGTACACTCACTACTTTACATTGTAGCAAAGTGTCATTTCTTCAGTGTTGTCACATGAAAAGATATAATCAAATATTTGCAAAAATGTGAGGGGTGTACTCACTTTTGTGAGATACTGTATATTGCATATATATATTGCAGCGGTAGAGAAGTACAGAAATGATAAGAAATGCATCATGCACCATAACATCATCCTGAAGCCAAACTCGTCCTTCTAAAAGTGTTTTCCGTGTTACTATAGACAGACATTTAGCAAAATGATTTTATTTAATTTAAATAAAGTCCGTTTTAGATTTTTGTTTTTATAGCCAATATATACGCAGTGTATATGCTAGTTAAACGCTGAGCGCTTAATATTTGAAAGCATGTGATTTGCAATTTCTTGACAATGTAGCCCATTGATAGAATATATTTTTGTTCCTTTTTGGCTGCGTACGGCTTTTTTCGTTTCAATTTAATTGAATTCAAAGCAAGTAAATGTACAGCTTTATTTTATACATTCTATAGGCAAAATGTTGTTTAAAAATGCTGAGCATCTGATTTTCTTGCCAGCGGATATTGTATTGTTATACTGCTCAAACCAAGACCTTTGCTCTCTTCACCTGAAAATCTCGGGCCACTCCTGCACTACCTCCGAAGGTAGCGGCTAAAAAGAGCAATTTTTGTTTACACTACAAAATAATCTAACAGCTCAAGTATTCTTAGATAACTTTCAGAAAATATATTTAAGCGTAAACGGGCCTTTAGATTTACTAGAGCAGATGAGCCATGATAGTAGTCTGAATAGCCTCATTCTTTTAAGATAAACAACAGGGAAGTACTGTTACTCACTGACTGATTTCTGTAAAATATCCTTCAATTTTTCTGTTGAAAGGAAGGAAATGTGATTGCAGCAAAGATTAAAAATAAACTAGTACAGTTAATATTTATTTTAACCGGATGTGTTAAGTACACTTTTGGGATTGTGTGTGTGATGTTTTCAACCATCCTACAAGAGACTGTTGATGAAAAGTGAAAACTCATATTCAATGAAATGAGAGCCACGCAAGGGTGACGCTATAAGAAAATCAGTGAGTTTTGAAAGTTTTCTGTAGAAGGCTTAATGAGTACCTCTTTGTAAAATCTTGAGTTAAGGCACAGGACGGGACATTTGTTAGTTTTTGTTAGGCTGCATTTTTTGGGGCATGGATGTCACTGAATGGTTTGATTAGTATGGAAACAAGGTCAATATAATGCTATGGCCTTCACAGATCTCAAACCAATTGAAAACCTATGGGAGATTTTGGACCGACATGTCAGACAGCGCTCTCCATCACCATCATGAAAACACCAAATGAGGGAATAACTTTTGGAAGAACGGTGTTCCATCCCTCCATTAGATTTCCAGATATTCGTAGAATCTATGCCAAGGCACATTAAAGTTGTTCTGGTGGCTCGTGGTGGTCCAGCACCTTACTGAAACACAAAGTTTGTTTGTTTTCCTTTAATTTGTCATCCATCTGTATCTTTATTCAGTGATCCAAAGAAAAGGATTTGCATTCACCTCAATACACAACTATTAATTTCCCACTGGTACATACATTACACTTAATACTTGTAGATTTTCTGCCTCCCCTATTTGCCTTCATTGCTCATTTAGAATTGCCATTTGCACTGTATTTGCCCTCAATGCACATCTATATATTCCACTTGTAACATACATTATACCTAATATTTGTAAATTTAGTGCCCTCGTCTATTTGCACTTCTGGTTAGATGCTAACTGCATTTCGTTGTACTGTACTCGTACTGTTCAATGACAATAAAGTTGAATCTAATCTAATCTAAAACAGGGGTCAAGCAGAAATGTATTGCATTTTTAGAGAGCAATGACAAACATGCAAAACAAGTTAGAGCAACAAGTCCAGTGTGCAGCAATTGTTTCTTTCCTGACAATTTCACACATTTTTAGCCAGATTTGAAAATTTTAAGATGCTTTATGACATCCTGAAAACAAAGGACAAGGAAATTAACTTAACCAACTAGCAAGGCTTGCTTCTATGGTACTTCTAGGGTACTTAAACCATGATGGTATAGTCTGAAGAAAGGAATTCAGGGAATCATGTACCATGGTTTAAGCCTTGAAGTGTATAGGTACAACCATGGTTTTGAATCCATTATACTACGGATGTCATGCTACCAAAATGTTGAACTTCGACACGATACCGAAATTAATCGACAAATTAATAAAGATTATTTTTTTTATTAACAATTACCAATAAAGTCTAATTTTCTTATTTAAGGAACATTGCTCAGTGGTTCAAAAAAAAATCTGATCAAGCAGAATGTTTTCAGATTTTATAACAATAAATAGCAATTTAATTATTACTTAATAAAATCAATAACAACAGTGCACGACTAGTAGTCTGGGCCTGTTTAAGCTTCTTTGTGAAGTGAGCGCCTTAGACTTCGAAGTTAAATAGAACAGTTTCCATTACAGTCTTACCTTTAACTCAAAAGGTAATGGTAGCTGATTACGCAAACAATTGAAAAGCTAGTTAAATTCGTAGAAGTGCAATTTCCTTAAGTGACAAAATACAAGCATTTCTACATTCCACTGATAGTAACAGGACATTTCCTGTTTGTAGAAATACCACAATATCCAGAATTCATAGATTTTCATATACCTAAAGCAGTCATTGTTTCAGAATCTCAAAATGACTAGCTAGCTACCAAGCTCCTGATAATCTGTAAAAACAAGTACTACCACCATTTTCAAAAATACACTTTAGAGACTGGGAATATAATTTGACAAAGGAGGAGGCTGCAGTCTTTTCTTCTCCAGGCAGTCATAATTACATAGGTAGACTAAGTTCACATGGTAACCTGTTTGTTTTCACCCATGTCCCAAGACCATATCACTGTTGTGAACACAAAAATACTCAACTTAATTCGAACACCACGATTTTCATTACAGAAAGGCTCAAGATAACTGTTGATAAACTTGGTTAGCTGATATGTACATCTCAAATAACCAAAATAATTACTAAGCCTTGTTCAAGTATCAGAAATAATAAAGCCAATACAACCATGTTTTACAAACAGTAGGCTACAATATGGATGGATATTCATAGGCCAGCCGAACAGCAGGCCTGACCATGCATGGGTCCATCTTACAAATGTGCAAATTTATGTGTGTCCAGCAATGTAATAAAATATCCAACAAAGCTTCAAGTGTTGTGCTGAAGGTCCACCACAAACAGAAGGGTTGTGTGGTTCTGTCCAGGAACAACCCCTAGCCTCTTGCCAGATAAACTTAAGAGATCTGAGAGGACCTGGAAATACTGCCAAAATTCCCTCAAGCCTTTCAGGGAGTATGGTAGTTCTCACCATGTCACAAACTATAAATCCCTCTCAGATATCCATAATTGTCTGGACTTTAGAAAGTTGCGGTTAGCTGCTTTTTCTGGATAGGCCATGGGTATTACGGTAGCCAGTTATTACGCCATGGGTATTACGATAACCCACTCTGGCAGTGTCTGAAAAGTGTAATAGCTGTCAAACACTTGCTGCCTCTCTCACCTAATACAATGAGTTTTAAGATGGAGGTAAAGAATTGAAAACTTAATGAATCGAGGACATTCTAATGAGATTCTTCCCTTGTTTGCTCTATTGCCCACCTCCTTTCCAACACATTAGGGGAAAAAAGCGAATGATCCGCCCCTCTGACTCCAATTCACTTTCAACAAGAGGCAAGGAGCGGAGAAAACAAATACAGAGGAAGCAAGCATTTGATGGCTGGTTTTCAGACTCTCTCCCTCTTTCTAATCAAACAATCGCACACTGCTAAGAGTCAAATGATTATGTTAATTATATTGTTATTACAGTCTGTGTTTAAGAAATAAATAAGAATATAATTATATAATTATTCAGGGTTATTTTGCATGCCAATAAATTATAGAAAATGTGGCTAACGCACAAAAAAGACGTGACTACATGATATCAATGTTTCATGTGGCATTTTGAAAATGTTGTATTGTTTCTTGTTGGAGTTATGGTGTCATTGTGCCAGCCTATGGCTCCATTGCTGTGATGACATGTTAAACTACAAGAAAATCTGTTTAATTCATGGAAGGGCCCTTGTTTATCTGCTTGATTATACTTGTAATTACCCTTAAGAAAATTATATACATAAAGAAAACATCTGTTATTAAATGTTTTGAAGAAATAGAGTAGGCCAATGTCTTATAGTGAAGTCTGAAAAAGACAATCAAGGTCAAAGATCTGTGTGTACAATTATATCTGCAGGTGCTTTGACCTCCTGGTTGACTGAGGAAAGGGTTTAACCATGTACAATTTATTGTTTTAAATTGCAGCTATGCAATATAACACGAAAGGCCTATTCTCTCACTCGCTCAAACACCTCAAACCAACAACACTGAAATAATCCGCTCTAAACGACTAGGAGTTCATCATAATCGACAGTAATTGTTAGGGGGGACCACAAAACAAACAAAAAATCGTCAGGAAGAAAACACATACTTAACGATAAATTAAATGCATTTGACAACACTATGCGTCGTCCTGTTTACTGATGCAGGCTACACAGTAATTGTCTAAGCTCATAGCTAAGTTGTTTTTGCATTTGATGTTTAAAAGTGAATATAATATGGTGCTCTAATAAATGTAGAAAACACTTATATACATTATAACCATACAGAATCCTTATTGGTTCCCCAGCCCTTGCCGACACTTACCGGACAGTTCGTCTGGTTCTAGCCCGCTTTCAGTGTCGAGTCCGCAGATAACAAAATAATCTGCGAATCGACAAGAATTCGAGCTGAAGCCGGTGGTCATTTTGAGACTGGTCCGATTTTACCCTTTTCGTCGCCCTTTTCAGTTGGGTACATATTCAAGGATTCCGTAATGATTTCGCGCAAACATAGTGAATCTATAGCAAAGCCTAAAAATCAGAACAGAATGAACGCCGAAGTGCATTCTGGGTCTTCTAGTACAGCTGTTTTCATCTGCCTCATCGTCTCAACCAGAGGCTATGTGGACACGCCTGGCCTGCAAACCGATGACGTATGTCGTGCATAAAGAGTCGAGTTAAACAACTCAGCAGACCTGTGCGAGTCACTGATTGAATGTTTATTGCTTTATAAATAGTACTCGATTTATCGTATTTGTTAGTTTGGGATTAAGGGTTTAAAGCCACAATTCGCATTCAGGGACCAGACTAATTATAGTTTAGTAGTAGCACATACTGAGTTGCATCTTAAAGATGCGCTGCATAGAATAATGCCTCTGACTTTTAGAAGAGTAAACTTTAAACAATGACTCGACTTGTCTCCTCTTACCGAACGAGGATCGTACTGTGTCTAAAGCGAGTATGAGGAGACACAAGCGAATGCAAGACGGATAGGAATGTTTAAATTGGGAACATCTCAGGCACTCGGAACAATGTTGTAAAAAAAATGAAACAAACAATTCAAATATGACCTGCAGATTATGGTTATTTTATGCTTGTATTTACGCTTGTAATAGGTAAAATCGTAAATTTGATTTCAGTCCCACGACCCTGGCGCTAGCTACCTAGCTTCGAACAGAACTGTAGAAGGCTCCTCCCAAGCGGTGGTGACGTGACCGGTCAATGAAGGCGTGGATGACTCGATTTACCACTCAGCGACTTGACTCTCAGATTTTGCGACATACGTCATCCTCTTCCATGCCAGGCATGTCCGCATACCCTGTCTCAACCATAACCCCTAGCATTACCACTGCGTACAGGGAACACACTGAGCATGTGCAAACTCCTTACAGATTACGTTATGCACTTTAAACCTCAGTGATTTAATTAACCCTTAAAGAACAGTATAGGTTAATGACGTTGCAATGACCAGACCTCGCTCCCACAGTCACAAAAAGTAGGCACATACAAATGATCAGTGAGAGAAATATACTACGTCAAATTTTCTATCCTATTCATACTGGTTTTTGGGGCTACCTGATGCATAAAACAAATAGGAACAAGGTATACTGGCTGTCCACCAGGTTAACACTCACTTCGGCTAATTGGAAAATGGAAACCCGTCAGACACATTGATTGACATCACTAACAGAAGATGATCTCCACACACTCAGAATCATTGCAGTTTTTTATCATATTTGAGATTTCGGTCAATCGACCAACATCAGAGCATTCTTCTGTTACTATGTTAATTCTTGGTTGTCTCAGTCACCTCAGCAACTGACTTGTGTGCGACAGCTTATTCATTGAGCTAAAAATATTTGACATTCTGTCAAGTTTGAAAAGCAAAAAAAACTATTCAAACTTTTTGGTTTCAGATAACTGTCAATGTAGAATAAATTATAAATGTATATACTGTGAATGCTTTCCGTCTTTACAGTATATCCCCTATATAATTTGTTAGTTTTATTCGTGACAAGGTATTTGCTGTTATTTGAATTTATGTAAAATTATTATTTGTGAATGGTGACATGTTAATTTGAATATGATCATTGTTCAGATTAGTACACAAGGAAAAAAGCACTATGTACATTGTGGGTTCGAGAAAAAGTGTAACATCATTAAATCCAGAAGTTTTATCAATAACGCAATTCACTGGAAAAACACTGTAGCATCTACTTTCCATGCAAACTTTTTAAATGTTTACAATCAGACAAGTTCACCTTAACCTCATAGGTGAAACCCCAGTTTTCAATTTAAACTGTAAAATGTAACCTTTACTTTAATAATACAAAAGTAATAAATGCACTGATGAACCTGCCTAGACCCTTGAGTCAAAGTACTACACAGTAATAGGTATTTTAAATGAGCACTCACGGGACAGAGAAAGAATAGTAGACGGCAAAAATTGTAAAAACACTTTAAAAAACCACACTGTTGGAATATAACAAAAAAAGTCCCATACTTGATAAATCTAAGCAAATGTAAGGCTGAAATGTGTATGTATACAAATAGCTCCCCCCTCTGGTAAAATGAATAAAACATGCATACATACAAGTATTCACCTTATTTGCCAATAATTCTAAAGAAAGGGAGCAAAAAATTACATATTTTTAATGATTTCATAATCATGTTCACAATAAAACAAAATCATGATTTTGCACAACTTGTTAATATTGTGAAGACCACAAACTCTCCAAATTATCTAAGCCAGCAAAGAAGTTTGAACAGGTAGTTAAATGTGTGTTGCAGTGATTTTTAAATGGTATTAAACTAACAGGGACAGTCATTTATACATCAATGCATTTCCAGAAAATGCATTTTCCAGAAAAAAAAGATAAAAAAAGAAAATAGTAAACAAATAACTTTATAGTAATATAAGAGCCTGGTAACCAAATATTCTGAAACAAAATCAGTTTGGAGAAAATCACACTTTGTATAGTGACTAATGAGCTCCCATCAAGATTGATCCTCTTAAAACTGTTGCAGTGCCATCAAAATTGAGTTAATGAAACCACATCATAAAATAACTTCCTTTTATTTTTCATCAAATAAAAGGAAGTGACTACATTGATGGGTTATACTAGGGTTGGCATACAGAAAGTATGGCCATTACATAAAAGATAAGTTTGAAGACATGCCTAAAGGCCACACAAATCCATTTTATTAAATACTAACAAATAAGTTATTTTCTATAAATAATTTAAAAAGCTCTCATTTTAAAATCAAATACATTTTAATAAATATGTATTCTCAGATGTATAAATGTGAATAGTGCTTAAGACATCAACTTAGAAGAAACATCCTCAGTAAGACAAGTGTAGATTTACGTCAACCTATTGACAAAATCTGGGAAAATGAATAACCAAATATAATTTGACAGTTTTGCAATGGGGCAATGCAGTGTGATTCAATGTATGGAGATACCTACTGCATTTTTCAACTGGTATAGATAGCATGGCATTTGGACTAGTGAGACAAGCGAGCATCAATTCGAATGGACAATTCTTGAAAAAGATAAATGTAAATTAAGTGACTGAAGAAGTAGCATTACTTTCTTGACATCTCAATAAACTGAAAAGGAGATGATATTCATGTCAAAAGTGCTTACATTTTCAAATCTCTTCCTAAATTGACAGCCTTCAATTTCAATAAAGAATTACAGGCAAAGGGGCACTCACAGCACCAATAGATAGAACAAGTTTAAAAGTATAGTATGCAAAACCTTAGGTTTTCCATACTTGATATGCCATTTCACACAATTAAATAGGGAAATCCAATTACTAGTGATGTATTAGTGATAGACACCTTGGCAAACCCAGCAAAAGCATCAAAAGTTAAATTATTTTCTTCATATGCATATGCTTTAGTGTCAGCATTGTTGGCACATAATTTTAGATTGAGTTTGTTAACAATTTCCTCAAATGATAGAAACAAAATTTCTAACCAATAAAATTATCATTCTCATATACTGTGAAAATAACACTGAACTGCAACTCTGATCAGTATTACTGTGCAGTCACCTGTAGGGGAGTGTAGCTCAAACTTGTGAGAAGCGTTGTGATTAAAAACAATATTCATAGAATGAAACCTGATGCTTACTGAAATTATTTTCCTCAGTCTTCCATTTACAGAATCAATGAATAAAAATGGGAAAACAAAGAGGTCTGTTAGTCCCTTGCCGACACACATTTTGATGTGGCCACCACTTCCACACACATTTTGAGTCAGGAGTCAACTGGCAATATTTCCACCACAAAACAGGTGGGTGGGACATAGACAGGACTGTTAGTGATAGCGCCATGTAACATTCCTGAGCAAAGGGAAGGGCACGTGGATCAGGCAGGATTGGAGTTGCTGAGTTGTCTTGTGCCTACTCCATCTTTTGCTGCAGTTTCTTTTGGAAGATGACAGGCAGAATAGAGAGCATGGCCAGGACACCAAGCACAATTAGAGAGTAAAAGGATACTGCCTCCCCAGCTGTGGTCAGTTTGTATAACGTTGTACCAGCGTTGATCGCCACAAATGAGGGTGGGGCCACACCTGACAGTCCGAGACAAGGGAGTAAGTTGGTATTTCAAGACACACAACACTAAGCACTCCAGGAAAGTGTCCAATACATGTATTCAATAATACCTTATAAATGATAAATGGTTTCAGATCATCAACCAACAATATATGCGGCAAAGAGGTCTATGGAACTTGACCAAAAAAACAGAAATTACAAGGAAAATGGTGGCAATATGCTCTGCAAATGTCAAACAATTAAACCCCCTGAACATGTCAGCTCACATTATACATTCAGTTGCAGCCACATATTTGCGTTAATGAGCAGGTGTACCTAAAAGTGGCCACTGAGTGTACATTCAGGTCATCTCACCAACAACCTGTAGTATATGGAGTTAGAAATCGGCCAAAAGGTTAAGCGTACGTATTGTTAGGATCGTAACAAAATACATTTGTAAGTTGGTATGATCGTAAAAGAAAGTCATATGTAAAACATGAAACGTAAGCGTGAAATTAGATCTGTGAATGTACAAACACACTTTTACAACTTCTTACACGTTAAATTCTTACATTACATTTCCATTTATTCCCAGATTTTGTCAATAGGTTTATTAATCATTTTTCTGCATACAAACTTTTGTCAGTAATCGGGGATCTGCAAAGATATGACCCGGACTTAGCTCTCTGAAACAGTAAAGCTAGCAACAATAAGTTAGACTGCTAGCGTTACGATTCCTGATTTCATGTTCAATAGAAAAGTCCATATCTGGTTTTTAAGACTTAGTTATTCAGTATTTTAACAAGTTCTCATTTTACAGCAACAACCCAGGGGGAAAAAACCGAAGACCCATAAAGCAACGCTGTTTGAGTATTTGGCACCACAAGTGTGTAGGCCTACACAATACAATTTCTATAAGTTTAAGTGATTTTTATTACACTTGAAACACATGCACAAATAAAGAACAGTTATGCGCATGAATTACGCACATGAAAATCAGTCTACCTACCAGGTATCCTGGATACCCATTTCCAGTTTCCCTGATGTTCACACTGACTACGCATGTTATATTAGCATTCCTCCCTGAATGTTTCGGTTACGTTTTTTTGGGACGATGAGGTGACACGGCCAAAACTCCAGATCATGATATTGTACTTTATAATTGTAAAACTAGATTTGTACAAGCAAAAAATATTAGTCTGTCATCATAACAGGGCGTTTGAACGTTCACAGATCTAATTTCACACATAAGTTTCATGTTTTTTTATGTATTACTTTTTTTTTTACGATCGTACCAATTTACGTATGGATTTTCTTACGATCCCATCAATATGTACGCTTAACCTTTTGGCAGGTATCTAACTCCATAGTAGTAGAGCTAAAAATGACTGACAACTACCACTGCTTCCTATATGCTTGTTATTTCCATGCGGGCAGAGCTTACACAAAGGGGAATAAGCATTTAGCAGTCAATAAAACTGAAAATGGTTTCTTCCAAATATTATGCAGCAAAAAATAAAAACATCTGACTTGAGTAAACTTATTTTTGGCCTGTAATAAATACATGTAATGAACAATAGAAATACTCAATCACAGATTTGACAAATAGCTCCTTTGTTATAGATCAGTGTTTTAACGTGCAGTATTAACGGCACCCTATCCACCACGGTCTGTGTTCCATTGAACTCTTTACCACATCTATATGTAATGTAACACTATCAACAATATTTTGTAATGAAAAGAATTGATAAATCTTAGCCTTACCAAAGAAAGTACCAAGGAAGAAGACCCCCAAGGGCACATTGATGACAGGTGAGGTAATGTTGATGAACCAGTTGGGTAGAAAGGGAGTGATCCTCAGAAATATTATGTAATTGATGAGATGATCTCTGTGCTTGTCAACCTGCCATTGAAAACAGACCTTTTACAGTAAAGGCTTGGAAGCTGCTGGACCCCTACCCAGATTCCAATGCTCTGCGGGTACAATTACATCTGGATGTTTCCACCTTAAAAGCTGTTGGCTTGTACTTAGGTCAACAAATTTCCTAACATCCTACCTTCTGGGACCATTTCTGGACTCTCTCGGTCAGATAGCAGTAGACTACAGGCCGCCCCACTAAATAAGACAACATGTAGCAAAAGGACGCCCCCAGGCCAGAGCACTAGGAAACACATCACACCACAAAAGCATTTTGTCAACAGTCTAATTTACAGTGTCAAAGTCCATTTGGTAAATGTTATGGCTACTGTTAGTCAAGTTTTCCTTGTGTCCATACTCACCAGGCAGACCAGAAAAAGAGCAAGGGGGAAGGGGTAGAGATAACCAGACAGGATGCTGAGGAAGATCGACCCCGGGATCGCAAAGGTCTGGAGGCTGAGTCACTGACGTCAAGGAACACAGCTCAAGGGTTGAACACAGAACAGAGCGGGCACACACGGGCACACACACCTGTGGATCATGTCACAGATATAGTAAAGACATACCCCTCTTTATAACTGAAGCTGTAAGACTAATGTGCCAGTCATCTGCATGTTTTCCTCTGCGCAAATATGATACATCCTGTATTCTTCTTGACTAACTGCCATTTTTTCAACATTTAGTTCTACCAATAAAAATGGGAAAAAGTGTACCGCACTGAGTGGCTATTAATAGATAAGAACTAACTGAATTACTTAATGGTGAAAGTCCACTTTACCCAGAACCCACTTCTCCGTTCATCATCCAGAACATTGCCTTTCCTACAGCCTGGATATTTCTTCTGCTTCGGTGGCTGCTTTGTTCAGGAGAAAGGAAAGGGAGACGAAGAATGAGAGAGGGAGACAGAGCAGGAGAAGGAAAGGAAGAGATGATGCAAAAAAATAGTTCCTTGACAACAAAAGCCTGACATGGGCCACTTCATTCTTGTTCTCTACTTAGGCCTACCTACTGGAAAACATAGGGGGCCCTCGCAGGCATGATGAATGTAAAAGACAGAAACAATGCATCCATCAAAAGCATACAACAAACATTTACTAGCAAAAGGATACAAGATGTAGGTGGTAAAGTAGGCAACCAACACTTGGGTGTAGTAGGTGTCCTTATATTTGGAAAGCACAGTGCCTAATGCTTTGGCATCATCCATATCTTTGGGAATTTTAATCGTTGCCAACTCATCACTGGAAAACAAAATACATGACAAGCAGGCTTTGAAAAAAAACAATTTCACAAATGTTACACATGTTGTACAAAGGTAACTCTTCACACATGGGGTCAGCTTGAGGAGATGGATTAATTCAAGGAACACTTACTTGTTGAGTTCTGGGAAATTTCTATACACTAGGTACATGACAGAGGCAGCGCAGGTGAAGATAGACAGCAGGATAAGTAGAGAGATGCGAGCTGAACCCCCTCCAACGTATTGGGTCTCTGTGGAGATGAGGAGGAGCTTAGATTTCTAGCACACTCAGTAAGCAAATACAAATAATTTTGAGGAAACTCAGCAACAGCAGTACACCGCATACAGAAGTCACTTTAACAAAGGATTAAGCATTTTCCACGCAGAAAAATAAATCCATTGCCAATATTTCAGATTTAAATGGACTCATACTAAATGTTTGCAATAATCTGAAACATCTCACCACCCTCCAAATAAGAGAGACAAAGACAAAGAGGTGAAAGTTTCCCCAACGAGAGCAGACAAATTGACTTTCTAAACTGATGCTTTCATTATCCATTGATAAAATTCATGAAGTGCTGATAAACATTGATATTTCATGTAAATGTCTACAGATATAGTAGATTATTCATTTAAATAAAACCTAGTCATAAAGAATTATTCAGAGGCAGACAGAAGAAAACAGAGAACAGAGGAAAGGAGATTATGAAATAAGATAAGTTGCACACTTAGGCTAACCTATGTTGATAATGTGTTGAATGGCCTGAACTACAGGCATCATTTCCTACATTCTAGAGCACTGAATGGACCACTGTATTAAATGCATGTTTGTATGTTTCATTAGAAAACAGGTTTAAAAAAATTAAACACATTTTGGGATTTTCTGCATTTACAAAATGATTGCCTCAGTTTTGCCTCAGTTTGCATCACTTGTTGTTCAAGTTCCTGGAAAATTTCCCCAGAGTACATGCAGCCTGCAATATACTGAAACCAATCAGAATACAGATTTGTAGTATGTAGATATAGCGACAATCCCTCATACTGAACTGACTCTGTGCTGAGTAACACCTGGGGTAGGCACTGGGCCTTTACTTAAGTTCATTACATGTATTTTGCATTTCTACACCTCATGCCTGCTCACTCTGAGGGCAGTAAACTAAGTCATCAAAGATAGGCTGCAAGAAACGGGAAGTGGCAAAAAAAGACGGCCCTTCTCCCTCGTCCACTGGCGCACCATCAGAAAACTGGCATTTACAGACATGGTTCCCAAAGTCAGGGGTAAATTGATCAAAACCCAAATTAAAAGGATTGATCAAGACATTGTATTGATAACATGTACATTTTCTTCCTGTTAGATTAAATAGGCCATGTGTCAGATTTTCAAAACTCTTCCGTGGTAAGATACACTTAAGTATTAGAGATGCACAGATAAGCAAATTATTGTCAGACACCGCTAGCCGATATACATGACACAAATCGCCCAATACCAATGTTTTGTCATTTCTGTTACTGTGTACCAAGGTATAAAATAAAACAAATGTGCATCTGATGATGCTTCTAATTTATATTAATTCATACAAAAGTCTTTCTATATTTTTTAATAACAAAAGACTACCAAAACTATTATAAAACAATTTTAAAAATCTATAATAAAATTAAATGTAAATATATACAATTATTTGATAAAAGAAATACATATTACTATAAATTACACTTTGCAATTTAAATTATACAATGCCTGGACATAAATGTAACAAAAAAGGTATTAGACTACGAATCAAACGGCAAGAGAGGATAAAAAATAACAATAAAACAATGAAACAACTCAAACAAAAACGTGAGAAGACTGGACAGCTATTCAGACAAAAATACAATGGATTGTAAATAATCTGCCATTTTAAAGCAATTGGCCCATACCGACTTCCGCACTTTTGCCTATAATTGCCCAATACTGATTGCTGAATAAATTGACAAGTCACTAGACCATGGCTGGGTCACAGAAGATTGAGGATGTGGATAGTTTGGAATTTCAGCGGAATGAATAAAAAAACCATAGAGTGCCACAAGCACTAATCTGGATGACCAGTGTGTTGAATTTAGTAAACCACTTAACTAATCAATTAGATCAGTTGGTCAGGTGTAGAGCCTATTTGGCACAGAATATTGGAAATAATTCTGCAAAACAAAACATTTTAGTTGCAAAAAGCTTCTTCAACAGCAGCAAACTGAGGCAAACAAGGTAACGTACCTGAATTTGGTCAGACGCCCCCCCCCCCCCAAGTAGCGGAATGGTCTAAGTCACTGCAGCCAGAAGTCTGAGTCCTATTTGCTGCATAATGACAGCGCCCAGAGTTCCCACTGAGGGTGTTTGAAATCGGTTAAATGCTGCTCTGGATGGACAAGCGGATGTTGGACAGGGTTGCAAGGTCTTATCATCTGCCGACTCCTTGCGGCAAGTCGCCTAAATTGTGGTTGTTGACCAAGGAATACACTCTCCTCCAGCACTTAAGTGCCAAATAGTACTTTCTGGTTAGAGCGAGCAGTTTGGTAAGCAGCAAAATGTCTGGGCAAGATGTGCATTGGACAACGTCTCAATCTTCGACTCTCCCAAACCTGCTCTGAATTTGTTGCAATGAGGCAACTTCATAATGATGAACTGGACGGCACAGCAAAAAAAAAGCCACAAGACGGTCCTCTGGATTGTTCTGTTTGGTTCTGTTTAAGAATGTTTTGCAACTGAACCGTTTTGTTTGGTGGAAAAAAGACACCATGGGTTTCTTAACTGTGATCTAGCTATACAAGAACACCATTATATGATCAGCCAAGTACTCTCTTCCTGACCCAGACCTAGTGGTTCTAGCCAGGACAGTCCCTTTACCTTACATTCCCGTCCCAGTGCTTCATAACGTGTGACAAACAATATAGTCTACAGATACTAAACTAAAAAACAAACAACTTCTCAATCCTGACGTGATTGCTGGCCAGGGAGTTGCTAGCTTGCTATGGCTTGCTGACTGCCAAAAACTAGCATAACGGCATTGGGCAATAATCTGGTTAACAAGCTGGCTGCATTCCCAAACAAGACGTCTACATCAAAACCGGAACATGAATGTACAGAAGATAGCTAGCAAAAGTAAGCTACCTAGGTCGCCGACGTACCTATAAGGGTTTGTGCCTCGTCAAGTTTTGACTTCGGTTCTTCTTGTACTGACGAAACACTATCTGCCTTTCGTCTATCTCTTCGTTTCTTGGCCATGTCTGTTTGTTAAATAGATATCTATCTACTGTAGCTAGCACGCTAATGTGACAATGACCGAGTCTATTTGTAGTAGTAAGACACGCTAGAACAGACCGCTTCCGTTACCAATCGTTCACTAGCAAATTCCACGATGACCTTTTACCTTTCACCTTATTTTTAGGTGGTTAATGATTTCCCCCACAGCGCCCCAAGGCGGTATCCTATATTTCCAAAACATGAATGTAACAAGGTTTAGAGATAGGGATTAAAATGAAGTAGGCAGCAATCCCTGACACACTTGTAGGCAATGTCTAAGGTTACATTTGGTGCAGGAGCTCAGTGAATGTTGCAATAGCAAGCAAGCAAGTTTATTTATATAGCACAATTCATACATAGAAGCAATTCAATGTGCTTTACAAAGAAAAAGAAAAAATATAAAAATACAATAGCATAGGACAATATCTGAAACTAATTAAATCAATTTTAATAGCTTGCAAACCAGGTTATATGATCTAGTCTATCTCTTTTAAGTGCGTATGATGTTTATGTTAGGTCTCAAGCAAGAGGGATAGAGAAACAGGAAATTAATTCTTATTTTAGTGGTTTAAAAAAATAATGCAGGAGGGAAATACAGTTAATGCATTATTCATTAATGATGTTGGATTACAGATTTTAGTTTGATTTCTGAAGAAATATATGTAGTTCCCTTTCGGTCGATCACTTTGGTGCAACCCTTGACGAGATGGTTCACGCATGTGTAGGCCTACCCGCGACAAAAAATTCAATACGCCCGACATGGCCTATTAGGTAGGAAGCAACAGAGAGCAGCACATCCCGTGCTATAAGTACCCAGTTTACACCTGCATTCACTTATTTACCACTCTTCACGTGCACTTTTCTGGTTGACATTTGTCACCATGCCTGCTTTTGCTAGCGTTTTTATAGTGAACAGAGAGTATTTTTTTACCTTTCCCGTTACACCTTGCTTCTGTGCAATTTAATTGTCCCTTTGGTACTCATTCCCCCTCAGGCATTGTTGTGAGGTTGGGTTCAACGGTTTGCAATTGTGTTTAATTGTTATACCTTTGGCCAGGTTGTCAATATGAATGAGAATATATTCTTATATCCACATAAGAGGACTGGCGAAGGCTTACAAGTTGTGTCCGCCAACTCTGCTGTATCTTCGCTCTATGTCACAATTTGTCACTGATCCCCACAAGGTGTGTTTGGTATGTCTCAGTTTAGAGCAGGGCTGCCCAACCCTATTCCTGGAGATCTACTTTCCTATATGTTTTCTCTTCAGGCCCATTTGTGACTAACTTGATTTAGCTTTTCATCCAGCTAATTTAGAGTTGGAGAGAAAACAGGACAGTAGATCTCCATGAACAGGGTTGGATAGCCCTGGTTTAGAGCATGCTACTGCTACTCTAGACCTTTCCAGCTTGTACAACTTCTGTCTCCAGCTACAGCCAGCCACTTTCAATTAGCGAGTTGCTCTTCTGCTGCGTTTTCTTTGAGGAGATCCAGATATGACCTACGGAAGGCTATCAGGGATGGGAAAAGAGAATACAGGGATAAGTTGGAGTCTAACTACCACAGCGCTGACCCCAGACGCATGGGGGAGGACTGCGTCATATCACAGAATACAAAAGGAGAAATAACAATGATGCTCGTCCCACTGCCTCCCGCTGTGCCTCTCGCTCCCTGACGAGCTCAAAACCTTCTATGTACGGTTTGAGCCGACCAACACCATTCCTTCAGTGATGCTTGCGGAGGACCAGGACGACTACACTCTGTCCCTAAAAACGGCTGACCTGAGGAGAGTTTTTTAAAAAGTGAACCCTCGGAAGTCACCAGGGCCAGATAGCATTCCAGGCTGTGTCCTCAGGGGGTGCCCTGACCAACTAGCAGAGGACCCTGGGACTCCCTGGGCAGACCCCAGGTGATGAGAATGAGCAACCTCACCTCTGACCCTGAGTACTGGAGCCCCCCAGGGCTGCGTACTCAGTCTCCACCTGTACTCCCTGTTCACGCATGACTGCATGGCCATACACAGCTCCAACATCATCCTCAAATTTGCGGACTCCAACAACGATGAGACTGCTTACAGAGAGGAGGTAAAGAACCTGACTACATGGTGCCAGGACAACAATCTCGCAAGACTAAAGAGATGATTGTGGACTTCAGGAAGTGGCAGAGGGGGTCATGCCCCCATACACATCGATGGAGCTGAAGTAGAGAGAGTCTTCGAATACAAGTTTCTCTGTGTGTTCCTTAATGATGACCTCACTTAGTCCAGACAAGTGAATTCAGCAGTGAAAACTGCCCAAAAATCACTATACTTCCTGAGGAGACTCAACAAATTTGGCATGTCTGTAAAAACTCTCACCAACTTCTACAGGTGCAACACTGAAAGCATCCTCTCAGGCTGCATTACTGCCTGGTACGGCAGCTGCTCTCCACTGCAGAATGCAAGTCCCTCCAGAGGGTGGTAAAGTCTGCGGAGCGCGCCATCGGCTGCCATATCCCCTCTGTGCAAGGCATCTACCATACACGATGCCTGAGGAAAGCACAGAACATCATGAAAGATCACAGCCATCCAGGCTATGGTCTGTTCACACTGCTGCCTGGTAGATGCTACCGGAGCATTGGGGCATGCACCTCCAGACTCACAAACAGTTTTTTCCCTCAGCCCATAAGGCTCCTCAACCAGCAACACTGACCCATGATAATACTGATCACACGTGAACATTCCAGATGCTCGGGTGTCCGTTCAGGTACATTTAATGTGCATTAGAATATTACTTTGCGTGTACCATTCATAAGCATATAACACTCATATTTATCTATAATATTCAATACTTCTACCATACTGTTCATACTCTTTAAAAAAAACTGCTGCTAGTTTACATTGTTATGTATATTATTGCCATACTTTCCATATCTATAATATTCAATACTACTACCAATATTGCTGCTAGTTTACAGTACTCTTCTAAACTGCTGCTAGTGTACAGTGTTATGTATATTATTGCTTACTTTTTTGCTATATCTTTGCTGTATATATTTTATTTCTTCTTAATTCTCACTACGTAGTTCTAGTGTGCTATGCGCCCATTCATAAGCTTATTACACTCATATGTATCTATAATATTCAATAATCCTATCTAATTACATTGTGATGTATTTTACTGCCATACATGCCATATCAATAATGTTCAGTACCACTACCCAGATTGCTGCTAGTTTACAGTACTCTTTTTTTAACTGCTGCTAGTGTACAGTGTTATGTGCTGTATATTATTGCTTTATTTTTTGTTTGGCGATTTTTTTTTTATTATATATTTTTCTTCTTAATTCTCACTACGTAATTGTTGAGTGCCATGTCACCAGAATTTCATTGTGCATGATGATGCTGTGTTGTTCAGTGTATTTGACAAATAAAGCTTTAAACTTGATCTCTTTATATTTTCCCTATTTACAAGTTGTCACGTCCTGGCTATGCCCCTAGCCATCTCTGCGCTGGGCTGGGGCCATAGTCAGAACAGGACAGCAGGTGGTGCCTCTAGGCACCTCTATCCATTTTGGTCTCCCCAATTGGAGGCAGGTGTAGATCATTGCCTCCAATTGGGGATCCTACTTATGTTCAATGTTTGGCCACACCCGGGGTGGTTCGTTTTGGTTTTATGTTTGTACATACTGCCCAACGGCACTGGTTGCTGCTATTGTTTTGTTTCTTTTTTCATTAAAACATGGATTACTACCACCCTATCTTCTCTGGACCTGTGTCCTACCACCACAGCCGTGACACAAGTTTTCTCTCTGAAAAATGTAGTTAATTTTATGTGGTTGTCATACAGTTTCATGAGTTTGTCCACACAGGGCATCTGAACACACAAAATACATTTTGATGATATTCATAAAATGTGGTGTGTTTTATTTAACTTTAGTACACCTGTGGTGTTCCCAGTCAAAAATGACCGGTCATTTGAACTAAATTGGTGAGACTACAAATGGTGTATAAAACTGAGTTCAGGCACATGCCCATTCCTCTCCCAGACCCCCATATGCTTGTGGGTTTGAGGCAACATACACACCTCACTCCCCTTCTTGGCTTCCTTTCCCCAACCGAATCTTTCCTCCATGGGAACATTGTTTCAATAATATAGTTGAAGGCAACACAGAATATGATCCAGACCAGGAGATAACTGATGTGGCCCAATCCAGTGATGAGGAAGAGGGCCAAACTGAGGTTGATGTTACATTTTGGTCATAGAATGAGAATTTGTCTTGGTCTTCATCCCCATCCTGAGGGGAGTGGTCAGCTTTCGTCTGAAAATGTTATCAGGATGACCCCAGGCCCAGGGCTAACAAGATACACCATATCCCAGGTTGATGACATAAAATCCTGCTTCGGACTGTTCCTGACAGAGTCAATCAAAATTCTTTAAGAGGAGACTATTCCTAAAAGACCTGGGGAAAGACATTGTGGCACCCCTCATTCAAAGGCACCAACACCTTTCTCGAACACCATCCTCTGCTGGATTGGTTAGAGATATACAAAGGCCAGAAGCAAGATCTATAGCCGCCAGAGACAGAAGTGACAAAATTAAGAGTATTTGTTATAGTCAAAATAATCCATACATTTTTTACTCAAAAATGAGTTGTATGAGCAGTGTCGTTGGACCGGGGGGAAAAGGGGTACTAAGTATATAGGGCCCTAACGTGTAAAAAATATTTGAATCTTGAATAAAGAGGGGAGGGACCCTCAGAGACCACCTATATATAGGGCCCAGAATTTTGTGCTACACCCCTGTGTATGAGCTCAGGTGAATGAGGCCTACAGGCCATAAATAGCAAATGGAAGTTCAAATCTTGTAATGTTCACAAGAATTTAAGTTGATAAAAAGATTTTAACACAACATTAGGTGATAATATATATATTATTATGGATATATAATAAGCTATCATGGGGTGGTCATTTTGGACAGGGAACACAAAGTTAATTTACATGAAACTAACACAACAGGAGGGATAGATGTATCTTTAACTGCCAGCAGGGAGGGCTCTTGACAGCTTCCTCTTCGGTAGTCCACAATTCCCTCCGTTGTGGTCGGTTCCATTGTTGTACGATGGAGCAGTCAGGCATCATCAGTTTTACGCCCATTGATGATCGTTTTGGTAGCAACTTGTCACCCGCTGTGGTCGCCCTTTTCTCCATGATAGTCTGACAAGGCTTGCATGTGAACTTCTCAGAGAGTTGTACTCTCTTCAGGTAGCTGAAGCATGTTCACTCAGCACCATGTCCATGCTCCAGGTACCAGATAAAGTTATTGGCTGAGCTTACTCAAATTTTGATGACTGGACTCCACTGCTTGTAGTTTCTTACGGAAGAACAAGCTACTGCTAATGCTATTCTCCATCTTTCCTGGGGTATTGTCACGGCACTTGGGAAGAATAAGGCATTGGTGGCTAAACTACATAGACAATTAGGTTACACCGAAGGAGGTTAAATCAAAGATATGATCAGCATTATGAGGAATGTGTTGTCTGTATAACACTCTAGCCTCCAGACACAATTCTAAAAAATACTTTTAAACCATAAACCATACAGTAAATAAAACATATTAGAATACTTATCCATTTATGGGAAATCAGGGAACTCCAAACAAAAATGTTAAATCCCAACAATATACAGCTCTGGAAATAATTAAGAGACCACTGCAAAATTATCAGTTTCTCTGGTCTTACTATTCATAGGTATGTGTTTGAGTAAAATGAACAGTTTTGTTTTATTCTATAAACTACTGACAACATTTCCCCCAAATTCCAAATAAAAATATTGTCATTTAGAGTATTTATTTGTAGAAAATAACAACTGATCAAAATAACCAAAAAAAGATGCATTGTTTTCAGACCTCAAATAACGAAAAGAAAACAAATTCATTTTCATTTTTCAACAACAAAATACTAATGTTTTAACTTAGGAAGAGTTCAGAAATCAATATTTGGTGGAATAACCCTGATTTTTAATCACAGCTTTCATGTGTCTTGGCATGCTCTCCACCAGTCTGTCACATTGCTGTTGGGTGATTTTATGCCACTCCTGGCACAAAAATTCAAGTAGCTCTGCTTTGTTTGCTGGCTTGTGACCATCCATCTTCCTCTTGATCAAATTCCAGAGGTTTTTAATGGGGTTCAGGTCTGGAGATTGGGCTGGCCATGACAGGGTCTTGATCTGGTGGTCCTCCATCCACACCTTGATTGACCTGGCTGCGTGGCATGGAGCATTGTCCTGCTGAAAAAAACAATTCTCAGAGTTGGGGAACATTGAGCAGAAGGAAGCAGATGTTCTCCCAGGATAACCTTGTACTTGGCTTGATTCATGCGTCTTTCACAAAGACAAATTTACCCGATTCCAGCCTTGCTTAAGCATCCCCAGATCATCACCGATCCTCCACCAAATTTCACAGTGGGTGCGAGACACTGTGACTTGTAGGCCTCTCCAGGTCTCCATTTAACCATTAGACGACCAGGTGTTGAGCAAAGCTGAAAATTGAACTTGTCAGAGAAGATGACCTTACTCCATTCCTCTATGGTCCAATACTTATGGTCTTTTGCAAACTTCAGCCTGGCTCTTCTTTGCTTCTCATTGATGAAAGGCTTTTTTCTAGCTTTGCACAACTTCAGCCCTGCCCCTAGGAGCCTGTTTTGAACCGTCCTCGCCGTGCACTTCACCCCAGCTGCTGTTTGCCATTCTTTTTGTAGGTCACTTGATGTCATCCTACGGTAGTTGAGTGACATTTGAATGAGTTGACGGTCATCTCGGTCAGTGGACAGTCGTTTTCGCCCTCTGCCAGTCTGTAGCTTTGTTGTCCCCAATGTCTGTTGCTTGACCTTGTTCTTATGAACCGCATCTTTGAAATTTTCAGGATGGAAGCAACCTGACGCTCACTGTATCCCACTGCCAGTAAAGCCAAAATTGAACCCTTCTTTTCCTCACTCAAAGCTTTTCTTTTCAACTCTTTTGTCATGCTGAATAGTTATTTTTTTTATTCAAATTACCTTTGAGGTACTACTTGCACAGTTTTTGCCATCCAGCTGGTCCTACTGCAAGAGTATAGTGATGACCACAGCAGTGGTTTTTATACTTTTCCTTATTAAATTAGATTTGATTCAAGTAATCACCTGATCAGTACCTCATTGTGTAAAATGAGGTGTGCCTGTGTTGGAATTTAACAGACACTGGAATGGAATGGCTGCCATACATGTAGAGATGCTGATTTAAGAAAAATTAGGAGTGGTTTCTTAATTTTTTCCAGATCTGTATATTTTGAAAACTTTATTTGACCTTCACATGTTTCAGTGTGCTTGACACTGTATGAGGGCAAGGGCTACTCTTGCCCTTATCTAGCTTGACTGAGGGTGGCAAAATGGTCCAATTGTTTTCGGAACATAACGCATCATTACTGCACTAATGTGTTTGGAATGCCAGACGTCTTTTCACACCTTAGTTTGTCCTCCAAAACCATCATTCATTACATTACAAATACTAATGGGAGCCTCTTTAACAAAAACACTGTTAAGTATGGTGTACCACATGGCATGTCAGAGAAAGCTGCCTTGTCTCATTGCATTCTACTGACTCCTTGTGGTAGGTTGGGCTCCTGCAGGCCTAACTGTGGTTGTTGCCTGGGAAATGCATTCACCTCTAGCATGTGTGCTGATGTAGTCTTCCCGGTTGACCAAGCTAAGAAGCAGAACAGCTTAGGAAGATGAGAATTTGTATACACATCTTAAACTTCAGCTCTCCCGCAACTGTTGTGGACTTGCAACAAAGGACATAATCGCATGTTGGACAAAATAAAATTGACAGTTGAGAAAAATAAAGACAGAACATGTAATAACAAAAGTTTGGTAACGAAAGCAAACAAAATGGGGAGATTCCTTTCCTGTGTGTTACTAAGGGCACTGATTAACCCTAGTCCTGGATTAAAAAATGTAGATAGATTTTTTTAGTACAGGACTAAGCTGAATGTTTGACTGCGAAAGGAGCCATATTTAAGATTTTTAATGTAGTGCTAGCATAAATGAAAGCATAAGTGACAAGAAGACATCGACAGTTAATGTTTTAGGTTAATGTTTCAAATGTTATTTTTCTACAAAATTGTTCAGAGTGCCTGAGCTATATTTCCCATTCAATCTTGCTCGCCGTTCGGTCTATCAGTTTTCAATGACGTGTTGTCTCATAATATTCTCACACTGATTTCACACCCTCGCAGTACAACTACCCCACACTAAACTAGATATACTATTCCGGTTTCGTTCGGTAAGGGCAGTTGATTCGTTTTATTGTTTAAACTGGGTCTCGCGAACGTTAGAGGCAGAGTTCTACACGGTTTAATGTTTGGAATTACGTCTTACAACTAAAACTGCATCTCCCAGAGTGCCACAATTCCAAGCGGATGTTCGAGTTGGAGAAATTTGGCGCTGATCTATCCGGGTACTTCATCCACTTCTTCCTTTCGCGCCGGTAACTGAAGAGCCGTGCGTCCATGTGCGCATTGACTGGGAATTCATAGACTGCTGATATACTGAATCCGAGCCATAACAGAGCTTTAGCTATGGATCCTAACGTATTGATCGAGGCCCTTCGGGGGACCATGGACCCAAACTTGCGTGAAGCCGCGGAGAGACAGCTAAACGAGGTAAAAACATGTGATGGCGGTTGTGGTGTGGATCGGGCCTTTGCTCTGTCACACATCAAAATGCAATGGAGTCCTAGCTTGTGATCATGCATGGTAGACTGTAGTCAGTCCAGAACTTTGACAGATCAAATATATTTTCTCAGTTCGTACCTCGAAACATCAAATTGTTGACGTATCTTGTGTTGTGTCAACGTTTCAAACTCTATAATAACGTAATGATCTGCAGTTCGTAGCGAATCCATACTGTCAATCCGCAGCTGGTTCTTTAAAAACGTGCGGGAAGTTAGCATTAGCTTACTTGCTAATTAGCTTCTAGCTACGCAGTAAAAAGCCTTGTCTAGCGATGCTTGCTAACTTGTTAGCTTTTGGCCTTGCAGAGATTTCCATGTTTTAAATCGGTTAAAAGGCACATTGTCATTACAATACAACAACCAGTTTGATCGACAACACACTAAATTATACAATCCAGTTTAGGAATATCACTACCTAACCAACAACTATAAAATGTTTTAGCAAGTTTGCTAACTGCCTCACGTGTCAAGTGTTTTTTTTACTGCTGACATTGCCCAGCAGCACTACTACTACATAAAAGCACTGTACATTACATAGCCAGTTAACGTTAACCCACCGAGTTTGTCTATTCCTAGTTGGCTAATTAGCTAGCCGACTAAAATGTCGGACGAATTGACATCTGTGACATTTGTTACAAAATAGTTTTGATGATAACTATACGAACCTTACCATTCGACATGTGCTTGTACGAAAGAGTAGCGACCAATTTTGTAATATCAAGGGCTCTGGCTTTGCCTGTAATGTAAGGGACTACTACAGTTCCTTGCTAAAATGCTAACTGTTGTCTAGTTAACTAGTTTGGCTTTTAGTCTAACCAGATAGTTGGCTAACTTGGAAGGCACAACATAAACAATAACAGTAAATTATAGTTTGCTAGTGGACTATCTGGGGGGATGCGAATGTTCGCTAATTAGTTAGGTGACGGTGGCTAGTTAACAGCTAACGTTAGCAACGTTGTTAGCTAGTGAGTCATTCGATGATGTCCGTATACAGTAGCTATCATGCAATGCATGGATGTAACTACGATGTTGTCATGAAACAGTGTTTTGGGAACTTCAAGTAATTGTTATATTTCTGTGATATGTAGTTTAATTGTTGTAGGTCATCTCGAATGTTCTAATTTGATAAGACTATTAAAGAGTAGGCCTATTCAGGCAAAAAATAAAATGGTTCACGAACTTCTCCATACAGCAGTCTGAGGTCGTTGTTTTGCGGTTTCATGAGAACAGAGTATACAAAGCCTGGAGTTCACAAATAATTCACAAATAAAGAATGTGCAGTTGGATTGTTAGATCTGAATCATGTTGTGAGGTATCCAGGGTGAGGTGGTGGAGTGCACTGGTATCTGCAAGGGCAGAATGCTGCTTTTTCTTGCTAATGTTTTTTCTCATCAGAACCAGTTAGGCCCTGTTTTCACAATTATCAAGTGATGGTGAAAGTAAATCATGAGACTCGTTTTCTTTCATTTTTTCTAGTCAATTATTTGGAAAATGAATGCCATAAAAGTAACTGTGGTATGTGAGTTTATGTGCGTAAGAAATGTATTGGATGTCTATTGCGCGTAGAATTTCAAAGTGCTATCAAAGAGATTCATCATGTCACATCATCCTACTGAGGCCAAGTCTTCGGATGCAGCGTCTTCCAAAAGATGGTGGGATAGTTCATGGCTGAAGCGGAGAGAGGTGTTTAGAGGATGGTAGTCATCAAGTCTGCTGATGATCTTGCAGGGTCTGACATTGACATTGTGGCATTGGCAATTAAGTTCTTAAAGAAGATGCAATAATGACAAACTATGCAGGCCTAATAACTGAGTAGGCTTTTACAATATAATTAAATAAGGGCACATTGTTTGGTTATTGAGTCAATACTGTAGGAAAGTGTAAGGTAGGCTACTGTAGGAAACTTTCTGAGTAGACAAATACACACACACACACACACACACACACTGCATTAAAAACATTAGGATATTTATCTATTGCTTAAAATATAAATATTTTTTTTAACAATGTTTACATTCAGCTTTAAAAAAGTAAATGCTATGTGATAATGACTTTACAATGAAATTATGAAGGGGAAGACTTTGAAGATTAGTTGATAACTATTAAAATACAAATAAATACACACAGGTTGTCAATAGCATATTAATCAAAGTAAATTAGTCTGTTAAAACAGAAAATATTGCTGGTGAAATTACCATGCCATGGATGACTACTTTTTTCTGTTTGACACTAGATATGTAGATTTTTCCTCAACAAAATGTAAATTACTGTTGAATAATAACTGAAGTCAGATGTCTTTTTGTAAGACCTATTTAAGAGTAATTAAGCTAGGTAATTGTGCATTGTGTTAAAGTCCACAAAGCAGTTTTCTCTTGAAGTACCTAAAGATGTAAAGCAGTGCTTCTACAATACATTTTCACTAACAGCCGTATAACCTTAATATGAAAGAGTAAAAAGATTAACAATGTATACTGAAACTAATAAAAGTATTTCAACAATATGCCTATAGGTCTAATAAAGCATCCCACATGCTTCGAAAATTTCTATCGCTGCTCCCCTCTCTGCATTCCTGGAGGCCTTAGTGATGCTGCAGCATCAAAGACCGTTGGAAAGAGATGTAGACAGTTTATAACAAAATGTCCCAAAAACCCAAACTCTTGATAAACCAACACTGTAGAATCCTCCAGCTTAAATTAAATCTAGAAAACTAAAAATCCAGAGAAATTTTCTGAATTCTGATCTCCAGTTTAGCAGCATTTTGGCATTCCAGTAAACTACAATGGTGATTGACAGATAAAACAACTGTATGTCGCCACTGCATTGACACTAGTGACTTGCAGTTGGCGAATGGCTCAATCTATTTGAACAAATTCTTTTACTGGCCAGAGAGTAATGAGTCTTTTTGCTGTGACTCATTCAATTCAATTGTTCATTTGAACGGCTATCAGCGGATCTGTTCAACATGTTCTTTTTAGTGAACAACTCCAAGATCTGAGTCTGAAAAATGACTTGAAATTTCCAGCACTAGTGGACACATCTATGCCAACATCACGCCTGTCAGAGTATCCCCAAAGCAATGTGGAAACGCAAATGCATTCATGCAGCCCTTACATATTTTGCAAGTATAGTTTATTTTGCATAAGATGCAACACTAACCCAGGAATGATACCCTTTGTTTTCTTCAATGTAAACAATTATTATTCTTAAAAATAGGATTTATGTGGAGCTAGAGGTTCATCAAGACCACCACTTTACATTGTACCAAACTAACAGTTACTCCAAGTATCGCTCACAAAACAAAACTTTGAAATGTGCCTACAATTATCATTTTGTTAGGCTCTTTACCGAATAGCCTAATGTGTATTTTTTTTGTCCAGCTCATTCAGATTTATTCTGGAGGCATTCAACACAATGTAGGTAGCTATTTTCTTTTGGATGTCATCATTCGGTTTCACGCGCGAACCCGTGTTACAAATAAGTTTACTCCTAAAGCCCTACATAGTGTCAATGCTTCAGAACAGAAGGCAGTTTTTACTGTGATTCATCTTCCTCGGCACCGTTGTATTGCCCTCATGAATAGGTGGAATTGCATTGTGATTTGCCAGTTTTACATCTATCATTGCATTTACATTTGCCTGGTATTTCTAAATTTGATGAGTAAGCTGGATTGAAGTCATAACTCTGATGTGCACAGCGCCATAGCCCACTGAAGCAAATCTCAATCTGGACTAGTCTCTGAGGCAAAGGGGAGACCAACAGTACCCATTGACACACTCATTTTTACAGCAAAAGTATTGTACAGAACAGTTTTCATGATAAGGCAGTTGTTGTTCTGCTGTGATTAACACAGCTCGGCCTCTAGCTGCCTATGACACCATGATAGCCTTTGGCAGAAGTTAGAGTAGTGAGCAACATCACGGCCAGCTGCCACAGCATGAGACTGGTTGTTTTCTGAGTAGATTGAACTTTGGTGCAGTACTACCTACCAACATTACTGGATGGCCTGAATAGCTACAGTAGCAATGACTTTCAGAATTTAGGGACTGGTGGTGGAGGAGCTCTTGTGAAGTAAGAGTCCCCAGTTTCAATTTACAAATTATTATTTAGCACTGTACTCCTCAAACAACGTTTAAGCTATAGACACAGTTTGAACTTCAAAACTCATTCGGGAACAGGTTGCTTGCATAAAACATCTTAGTCTTTTATACTTTTTAAAAATATTAAACTTTTTTTTATTACATTTCCATTTACTTTTTCAATGGGATTTCTTAATTGACTAATGGGAAACTAACAGCACTTCTTCCACTTGAACCGTTCAGGTAATGGAGACCAAACCAACTTTTTTGATGTTCTGGCTACACCAACGTAAAATTCTGAAGCGTGTATCGATTAGGACTGTAATGTCAGTACCCCCCATAACTTAAGTATTAAAACAAGCTAGTATCTTTACTCGTGAAGTTCAAATCATAAGTATGGCCAGTGTCTAATTTTATTTCAAGCCTGCTACAGGTATTTAGGTTTATACATCCAAATGTACAACATTCACAGTGATCGTGTGATCCTGGTTTTAAAATAAATGTGTGGACCTGAACTCCCTAGTAAGATAGTAATACCTGACAATAACATCCCCATAAGGAAAGATGCCATTTCCATTTTTGGGGTCCGATTTAGAGTCAAATTTACTGGGGTTAGTGTTGAAATTTATTTTTAGGTGTCTACATTAGGGTTATGTTTTGTGTATGGTTCCTACAAGGAAAAAAAATCATTTAGTGTTATCGAAGTCAAATCAGTGTTTAATATTTACCATAATTTTCTGCTTTAATTCACAGGGGCACACCCAGGTGAATTTTGTCTCTACTCTACTCCAAGTCACCATGTCTGATCAGCTGGATTTGCCAATCAGACAAGCAGGTAAAAGAAACTGGATGTGATTGATCAGTGCTATAAAATCAAGAGGGTTGGGCTACCCTGACCAACATTTCCTTCGCTGTAAATTTCATGAGCATATTTGGCATGCATTGAAAATCAGAAATGAGCCTGTTTGAAAACGTACAAGACCATTTAATGCAGCACAATCTCTGTTCTTGCTCAAAGCATTTTCTGATTTTATCTTAGGTCCTGCAGAATCTTTTTTCTTTTTTTTTTTTAGTGTGGCGATTTTACTGCGCTAATTTCCTGTAGTTGAATTGAAATTACAAACATCTGATGGTTTATTTGGGCCTTTCCTTTTATTTATTGGTCACAGAGAGACATTTTACCAGCAGCTTAATGATCACTGCCCCAAGCTTAAACCAAAGCCCACTTAAGCTTTTTTTTTTACTTAAAAAAATTTTTTTTACTGATATGACATCATTGCTGGAGTGAACCTTGAATCAACTCTGCAGCTGGAGGACCTGCAGTGGTGGCTCAGGATATATCATAGCTGACATGGGTTAAGAGGCGTATGCTTTGGCACCTCTTCCCAGGAGGGACACATGGGCCACTCAGCACTCTGGCCCTACATTCTACGGTAATAAGACTCATTTGCTGTAATCTGACACCCACAGGGTGGAGTCAAGCATTTCCGCAGCCACCCGCCATACAGCATGCTAAATCATTGGAATACCTGAGGGCTTCCCATAATGCCAGCGATCAGACCCGTGTCGCCCTCTTAATGAGGACAAATGCCGTGGCTGCTTATGACAAACATATTCAGTTTTTTCCACCCTGACAATAATATAGCGGTCAGTCTTCCATTGTTTTCTCATTTCAGTCTTCTATTCCCAGCCTCAGTGTGATAGAATATATGGGTTGTCTAGGCCAGGGGTGGGCAGACTGGGTTTAAACCCTATATGCAGACGGGGTCTAAACCCTATATGCCCTAGGCCTCACCAGGAACTGTTGCCTAGCTGTGGTCTAGGGGGATGTTGAATGGTGGGCAGGACAGAGGGGCACAGTAACGGGTGGGGACGTTGTGAGAATCTTGCTATGTCAGCACTGACTGGTTGGATTATGGGCTTATTTACATTGCGAGAGAGAATAAAACTCCAGATTCATTGTAGTTTGTGTAATCATTTCTAAAGCGTTTGAATTTACACTGGCATGTTTGAGACGTACCACGCAGCATTGTGGGCATCACTCGAAAGGAAAGTCAACCGATATCCGTGCACACTGCACTGAAACGTGATACCATTGTCTTCACATTTGCAAAACTCCGGGGGGGCTCTATCGAAAATGTGGCGTATGCTACCTCGGAAGGTGGCGTCTCAAGCTACCGATATCTGCAAGTTTACACAACAAAATAATCTAGCGTCTCGAGTCTTCTTCGTTATGTCTCTGAAAATGCAGCCATTTTTTTATGGAGTGCAAACGCATATCACTCGATTTTCTCAAGATTGACGACCACAATCCTGTAAACGTTATGTAAATGAGAAGTTTATATCACATTTTATTCTCTCTCGTAATGTAAACAAGCCCTGAGCTACAACAGGGAGGGGACCATTGCGACCCTTACCTTTTTACACCCTTTCAGTTTCATGACCGACTCAAGGACCTAACCTCTTTGTAGTAGTCTCAGATTCTATCAGTTTATGGAGGGCAAAGGTAAAAGCTGCAGTTGGAGGATGATTTTCAATGGCTGCTTGGCTGGTGAGTTTAATGAGCTGGAGCAGGTCTGTGTGGTGGAACTGTGGGCTCTAAAAGCTCCTCGTCTTACCAGGCCAACTGCTACCATGTTCCACCCTTAGCCTGAGCACATGAGAGGAGCTACCCTGAAGCACCCTGGTCAGGAGACTGCTACTGCCATCTGTGCCAATGCACTCTTTCACAACACCCGGTCTCTGACTTTATCATAGAATGACATGTAATTCTCAAATAATAGGATCTCTGTTGCCTGTATTCTGTTCAGTCAGTTGACTGCCCATCTCTCCTGCCCAGGTGTGATCTACCTGAAGAACATGGTGACCCAGCATTGGAGTGAGGGGGACTGCACTGGCACCGAGACGCCTGTCAATAACATCCCAGAGGAGGACAGGCAGTTTATCCGAGACAACATCGTAGAGGCGATCATCCACTCCCCCGAGCGCATCAGGTGAGCCGATGGTCCTCCGCTGCTGCGCTCACTGCACGGATCCCCACCGTCAAGCAGACGGTCCTCCAACTGTCTTCTGTCTTCAATCTTTCAGAGTGCAGCTGACGACATGCATCCATCACATGATCAAACATGACTACCCCGGCAAGTGGACCGCCATTGTGGACAAAATTGGCTTCTACCTGCAGTCAGACAACAGCGCCGGCTGGCTGGGCATCCTTCTCTGCCTCTACCAGCTAGTGAAAAACTACGAGTAAGGAGTCTTTATTGAAGTAACTCCATACATATGTCCCAAATGGCACCCTAATCCACTAAGTGGAGTGCTCCTTTTCTGGAACCACCAAGTGTTATGAGTATTTTAAACTGGGTGGTTCAAGAGCACAGTGCTGACTGCATAAAGGTTGGTTTGTTTCCCCACTATTGTTTTAACGTTGGTAGACAGTTCATAATGTCTTGCCTTTAAACAGCTCCTCGCTGTGGTACGTTGGTGATATACCACATACCCTCTCATACATGGTTGCTAAAAAGCACTTAGTCATGCATGCCTCAATTTCCCATCAGTCTCCCTGGCAGAAATCTAACCCGAGATGCTTGCATAACAAGCGCCAAGCTCCGCCGGATGATCCACAGAGTTGTGCCAGTCAGTATACTCCATTGAGTGTGAGTGGTTCCCTCCGGTGGCTGATGTCTGCTTGTTTGGCAGGTACAAGAAGCCAGACGAGCGCACTCCTCTGGTGGCAGCCATGCAGATCTTCATGCCCATGTTGAAGGACCGCTTCATCCAGCTGCTCCCTGACCCCTCGAGTGACTCTGTCCTGGTGCAGAAACAGATCTTCAAGATCCTCTACGCCCTCTTCCAGGTACTACTGAGAAACTGCAGATAAGATGTTGGCTGTGTTTAGTGTGTTGGTCTGTATTGGAGGTAGCGGGTGTCATTGGGTCCTTGTGTTTAAATGGGGATGTGATTGGTGAGTTCTTTGAGCTACTTTTCCATAACACTGGTTTTGGAGATGGTATTGTAGTGTCCTCCATGGACGCACTGTAAAGTCTGGTTGGCAGCAGAAAGGAAGGCTGGGGACCATCTGGTTTCTCCTACTGTATGTGTTCTCCCCCATGACAGGCACTGGACAAGTCCCTGCCTCAGCTGTCCTGTCTGCTGCCTGGTGGTGCCTCCAGATCTTTTGTGTAGATTGCAAAGGCAATAGATTTGGATGTAACTGTTCACCAAACCAAGCATGAATCAGAGGCAAAAGGCTACTTGAATAAAAATTTAAAATGTTCTTTCTTTGAAAAAATGTTGTATTGGTGTCTTGGTTGCAGCATATGCTGTTCTCCCTTAATGTTATGTATGCTAATCTTTCCATCAACATTGTTGTTGTAGTCTCCAGTGTAGCAGTGTTCCTTAACTTGACATTTAGTTAGGGAGTTTTCTTTAATTCTGCTTCATCAATCTCGCTCCTTCCATTATATAGACACGGACAACCTCAGTTAACTAACCGGAGACCGGCCCCTCCCATGCTGCTGTGTCGCATGTCAGACAAGGCTCAAACCTAGAATTTGGTGGATGGCTTGGCCTATAAAAGATCGCATTTGACTGTTGCGCTACCTGGGAGAACAAATTGATCGTTTTGAATTGTCTCTGTACCGACTGTGTACTGTAACACCAATAACAGCAGAGGTTTTTGAAAGGCTTTCTCACATTCTGTCCACAGTATAACCTCCCCCTTGAGCTAATCAACAGACAGAACCTGACGGAGTGGATGGAGATCCTGAAGACTGTGGTGGACAGAGACGTGCCACCGGTGAGGCCTGATTTACTGTGGTAGGGCGAGCAAAGAGGACGGGAGCATGATGGCTTTGATGAAACAAACCAAGTAGCTCCCAGACAGATTAGCTGTACTTTGAAGGTTTTATCCGGATTGACTCCCAACGCCGCAAGCTGAGAGCAAACTGATTTGTCCCATTTCAATGCCCCTCAGGAGACGATGCAGGTGGACGAGGACGAGAGGCCGGAGCTGCCCTGGTGGAAGTGTAAGAAGTGGGCCCTCCACATCCTGGCCAGGCTCTTCGAGAGGTGAGCCTCCTCAACCTGACACTTAGCCGTGAGTCACTGATCAAAGCCATTTATATTGACATTACACTCTTAACTCCTGTCAGGTATGGCAGCCCAGGCAACACTACCAAAGAGTACACAGAGTTTGCCGATCTTTTCCTTAAGGGCTACGCAGTGGGAGCACAGCAGGTAACAGCATAACCTCTTACATTTGCCTAAAGCTTAAAGATGCCTTTCAGCTGGATGTCAGTCTACTTTGGCGGTCAATTGGAGGGAACTGATCCACCTGTTTGTCTGAGTAGGTGCTGCTGAAGGTCTTGTATCAGTACAAGGAGAAGCAATACGTGGCTCCCAGAGTCCTCCAGCAGACACTCAACTATATCAACCAAGGAATCGCACATGCCGTCACTTGGAAGAACCTTAAACCACATATCCAGGGCATCATTCAGGATGTCGTTTTCCCCCTAATGTGTTACACGGACAGTGACCAGGAGCTGTGGGAGGAGGACCCGTATGAGTACATCCGCATGAAGTTTGGTAGGTGCCTGACTTGGTGACGTCATCTCAAGGAAGAGTAACTGACCTCCATTTTGCTTTGGACATCTGAAAGTGATTTAGTCTTCTTTTTTTTTTGTCATTCAGAAGGAATGTCTGCTGGAATCGGAGCCTGCGTGGATGTGATTAATTAACCGCTGACTCTGCCTTGTCCTTTCTCAGATGTGTTTGAGGACTTCATCTCTCCCACCACGGCTGCCCAGACGCTGCTCTTCACTTCTTGCAACAAGAGGAAAGAAGTGAGTTGTAGTGGTGATTTGGAAACTGGGACCTCCTTATCCTGGCATGGTCAGCAGCTAACTGTCCCTTCATCCTGCTTTCATTCCCCATAGAGTGCATTATTTTTTCCCTGTGCTTTATGGGAATTGTTGGAAGATGGTGTACCACATGGGGAATAAGGTGCCATGTTGGGGAGACACCCTCTGGAGCCGGTGTTTTTTCAGATTTCTGCCTGCCCGGTTCTGCTGCGGGTCTCATTAGTACCGTGTTGTTCCAACAACAGCACAGAGCTGTTGAAAATAATGTCTCATAGCAATGACAGATTGGTAGTTCATGTGGCTCTGGTCAAATGTGTTTTTCTTAGGCAATAGGATGTTATTTGGGATCTGGTATTGAATGTGAAACCGTTGGCCAGGATATACCGCTCAGCCGAACTTTGGTCTAAAGGCATTTCTTTCTTCATTAGGTTCTGCAGAAGACTATGGGCTTCTGTTATCAGATCCTCACCGAGCCCGGCTCTGACCCCAGGAAGAAGGACGGAGCACTGCACATGATTGGTTCTCTGGCTGAAATTCTGCTCAAGGTGATTGCCGACACCACTTGCT
>JACXGI010000265.1:138903-159489 GCA_016801175.1 Esox masquinongy
CACACACACACACACAGGATCTCCCTGTGTGTACTGGTTGGTTTGACGCGTACAGTGGGAAGCCACAGAACCAAAGCAACAGATGTTGAGTCTCATGTTTCAGTCCTTTTAGTGGTTGTGGGGACAGGCTAACTGCACAGGGCTGTCCGGTGCTGTACTGAAATTCCTTGTTATTAACAAAAAGGTTTTTGTCCCTCCCCCCTTTACAAACAACAACAACAGAAAAAGGTCTACAAGGACCAGATGGAGTTCATGCTGCAGAACCATGTCTTCCCTCTGTTCCGCAGTGAGCTGGGCTACATGAGAGCCAGAGTAAGTGTCACGCAAAGGACCAGTCTGTCTCCTGGCTGCACTGGTGAGAAGGGGAGGGCATGTATGTATAGTGGGCATGTGTTGTTGTCAAGACTGAGACCCTGAAAGCTGGAAGAAAGCTTTCTAGTTTAATTGACTAAGGCAGATTCTTTCTAACAGTAAACTGTTTATAACTTAATTAATTAATAACTTCACTCCCAGTAGTAATCTATAAATCAATGGGCTCTTGTTCTTCTGTATTGTATTGTTAGCAGGAGCATCCCACATGATAGGAGGGCCTGGAAATGTTTTGGACACCCGTGGGTTAACCGTATTAACCACCATGTCCTCCCCTACATAGGCCTGCTGGGTCCTGCATTACTTCTGTGAGGTCAAGTTTAAGAGTGACCAGAACCTGCAGACGGCCCTGGAGCTGACCCGGCTCTGTCTGATCAACGACAACGAGATGCCTGTCAAAGTGGAGGCAGCCATCGCCCTGCAGGTCCTCATCAGTAACCAAGAGAAAGGTAGATGACGAGCTCCACACCCCTCCCACAGGACTCCCAGCACAGCATAGATGTGAATGGACAACAGGCCTTTTCTTTACTCTTAGCCTAGTGACCGTAGATGTCTGAATCGGCTGGTAGTCTCACCCCGTCCTCCTCCGTCATGTCTCCTAGCCAAAGAGTACATCACTCCCTTCATCCGGCCCGTGATGCAGGCCCTCCTGCACATTGTACGTGAAACCGAGAACGATGACCTCACCAACGTCATCCAGAAGATGATCTGCGAGTACAGTGAAGAAGTCACCCCCATCGCCGTTGAGATGACGCAGCACTTGGTGAGTGTGTACCCAGTGGCCTGAGCAGGAGGTTCCCATTTGATCTGTTTCCGGTTCATCTGACCCTCAACTCTGCTCTAAGACTCTGGTCTGAGGGAAGTCCACTTACGGCTGTTATTCCCCTGTCTTCCAAGGCTATGACCTTCAACCAGGTCATCCAGACGGGCCCTGACGAGGAGGGGGGAGATGACAAGGCTGTGACCGCCATGGGCATCCTGAACACCATCGACACTCTGCTCAGTGTGGTGGAGGACCACAAAGAGGTGAGGACTGCCGTGACTTGTCAGCGGGCGAGGCCATCAAACGGCCGAAACACTACCAGGAGCTGGGCCACCCTGTGGCCCTTTCTGGTTCGGACGTGACACGTTCCAGCCAGTCAACCTAACGCTCACCCACTCAGCGCAGCAGCTCGCCTCCCTGTGCCACTTCCTGTGCCTGGTGCTGCCTGCCAACGTTTCCAGCCGCCCACCCACTCCTAGGAACACGCTCTGTTCACTTCAAAGTGCTTCACCAGCCGAGGCAGTGTCTACAAATAGCATAGTGGCTCACTGCCCACAATTTTGCAGGAGCACAAGAACGCTGATAGTTTGGAACCAACCAGAACGGCAAATGTTGCTCAAGGATTGTGTAGAGCTCCTCTTTGTTACACAACAGAAGATGATTTTGATTAATGTGTACTTGTCTCATGGTCTTTGACTGTGTAACACGATCTGCTGTTTACTCAGAAGGCTTTCATCAAAGTGTCCATGCCCACAAGGGCTATCAAAGTAGTGTTTTTTGTGATATGCCTGAAGCTATTAAATCATGGAATTGACTGCTTTGGTATCAGGGCATGTAAAGGTAAGGTTTCTGGTGAATCAGTGTTGTGTTTCAGAGCTCTTATCTAAAAGGTTTCCATTTCAGATCACCCAGCAGCTGGAGGGCATCTGCTTGCAGGTGATTGGCACAGTGCTGCAGCAACACGTTCTGGGTAAGCCTCCCCGGCCTCTTCCTGTTTCACCACATTCCACCTGGGTCCTTCTGCCTTCCTCTGACACGCAAGGGGGCGGTGCGCCCTGCCTAATTTCCATGACTGACGGTACTATCGTCCTGTATCTACCCCTGACAACCTGCCTGTGACTTATCGCTCCCTCAGAGTTCTATGAGGAGATCCTGTCTCTGGCCCACAGTCTTACCTGCCAGCAGGTTTCACCACAGATGTGGCAGCTTCTCCCCTTGGTATTTGAAGTCTTCCAGCAGGATGGATTTGACTACTTCACAGGTACACAGCAGCACACCGGTCTGGGAGTCCTGGCTTTGCCTGCCGTCAGTCAATCTAATGTATTTATAAAGCCCTTTTTGCATCAGCAGTTGTCAAAGTGCTTTTACAAAGCACTTGTCATGGCTGTTGACTGTTTCTTTTTTTTTTTTAGTAATGTATTGTTATACATGTTGCGTCTTTCCATGCACACACCTCAACCCGCTATAACCTGGTGTATGTGACTATTTCAGACATGATGCCTCTGCTTCACAACTACGTCACGGTTGACACCGATACGCTCCTGTCTGACACTAAATACCTGGAGATTATCTACAGCATGTGCAAGAAGGTACAGTGACTGGCTGCCGTGTGCTGTTTTCACGGTATCAGGTTATTAATGGTGATGGAGTGGTATTTCAGATGGGTTTTTTTTTTTTGCTGGGTGGGAACAGTTTGTTTAAAGATGTTCCCTGTGCAGGTTCTGACAGGTGATCCTGGTGAGGACCCAGAGTGCCATGCAGCCAAGCTATTGGAGGTGGTTATTCTGCAGTGCAAAGGACGTGGAATTGATCAGGTAAATGTCTGACTGGACACTAAATCGTGTCCGGCTGTGACTTTTCGATCTCATTTGAACAACCTGAATCTCAACGTAAGTTTTTTTTGTAATATATATGTCTTTACATTTGCCGTTATCTGGCTCTCCTGCAGGTGGTGCCTCTGTTTGTGGCAGCTGCCCTGGAGAGGCTGACCCGGGAGGTGAAGACCAGTGAGCTGAGGACCATGTGCCTGCAGGTGGCCATCGCTGCCCTCTACTACAGCCCCCCTCTGCTGCTCAACACCCTGGAGAACCTGCGCTTTCCCAACAACACTGAGCCCATCACCAACCACTTCATCTCCCAGTGGCTCAAAGACATTGACTGCTTCCTGGGGTAAGAGCCTTAGAGACACTCTCATTTACAACTCGCTTGGTTTCTCTGGTGTCCTGTAGACTTTCAAATTAAGTACAAAGAAAGTCCCGGGCACTGGAACCTCAACCATGTTGTGCTAACGGTGTGTTGTGTTTTCCCATCTAGGCTCCATGACAGGAAGATGTGTGTGCTTGGCCTGTGTGCCCTCATTGACCTGGAACAGAGGCCCCAGGCTGTCAACCAGGTGGCTGGACAACTGCTCCCGGCAGCCATCCTGCTCTTCAACGGCCTGAAGAGGGCCTACGCCTGTCAAGCAGAACATGAGAACGAGGATGAAGATGATGAAGATGGGGATGAAGATGAGGAGAATGGTGAGACATTTGTGCTATTTTCTGAACTCAAGTCCCATTGTTACTCCTTTATTTCAATCTCTTTAAATATAGTAATATCCAGCTAAATGGAGAATTGCATTGGTCGAGGGTTTGCTGTAATATTTAATTGATCCGATAAACACTAAAATTGTGCCTTTTCTCAGCCGAGCTGGGCAGTGATGAAGATGACATTGATGAAGAGGGCCAAGAGTACCTGGAAATGCTGGCCAAGCACGCTGGAGAGGATGGAGATGATGAGGACTGGGAGGAGGATGATGCAGAGGAGACAGCGCTGGAGGGCTACACTACTGCCGTGGATGACGAAGACAACCTGGTGGATGAGTACCAGATCTTCAAAGCCATACTACAGAGTACGGAGGCCACCTTTACAATATCCAAGAAAGAAAATAGCTTGTCAAGTTAAGGACAACATGTCATATAAACAATAAATTCATTGGTTTACACCCAATGTTCTAAACAAAATGCAGTTATTTACTCTGCATTATGACTGCAAGACACTCAGCAATTTAGATGTGTGGAAACGAGACATTGACTGTCTTGGGTGTCACTGGGTCATGCTTGGGTCCTGGGTCGTGTTCTGTGTCCCTGCTGTTCAAAGCAGCATGTTAATCAGTTAGACATGCATTTGACTGAGGTAAAAAAACAAAAAAACAAAGGACTAGTAAGTTGCATTTTGTACGAGTGTGAATGGTTTTGTAAGGGGAGGCAAACTAATCCCGGTTTGTTGATTTTCTACCACTCAGATATCCAGGCCCGTGACCCGGCATGGTACCAGGCATTAACACAAAGCCTTGACGAGGAACAAGGAAAACATCTTCATGACATCGGCACACTTGCAGACCAGAGACGGGCTGCGCATGGTGAGGAAAACCCTTGTTAAACAGCCATCCAGCTGTTTCATAGGAAATCGCCACTTGTGTGGTTGTTCTGTTGTATAATTGTCCTGTTTTCGTCTCATTCCAGAATCCAAGATGATCGAGAAACATGGCGGATACAAGTTCACAGTCCCAGAAGTGGTGCCAACTAATTTCAATTTTGGAGGCAATGCTCCGGGAATGAATTGAGTCATCATCCCTTCTCCCTTTTATTACTCTGTGACTGATTGTAGTGAAGTGAAAAAAGCTTGTGTTGTTCCCTTAAGTAGTGGTTCCAGAACTGGTTCTTCTCACTCACTCTTCAATCTGACTATCAAATTGGAAATAGCACCAGAAGAAGTGGGAAGGCAACCAAATGCAACCAATGGCTGGGAAAACAAACCAAGAACTTGAGCACGAAGCAAGAGAAAAAAGAAGCTCTGAACAACGTTGTCTTCTGGGATCCATTGTGGAGGAGGATACCATGACAGCAACTCTTTTTTCCCACTTAAACAAAACGGGAGGGCTTAACAATTTGAAATTGATAATGGGACTAAGTGTTTCATCATTTTCACTGTTTTGGCCAAAAGGCCGTGATGATAAGATTATACCTCTGGCAGTAGTGTTGTCTGCGTTACTTTCTGCATTAACAAATTCTCATGTTTGTTATGTATATAAAAGCCAAGGTTCTTGATTTTTAAGTAGCCTTGCTAAAAACAACCAGAGGCATTTGTAAGGTGTCAAATGTATTCATATGTAGCATATTGGATACTTCATAGCACTATGTGATGCCTGATCTCTGTAAATGAATGACTAGCACTTTCATATTGTTCAGGTCTCCTAGCCTTCTGTATCAGACTGCAAATTTTTTAAACCAATTAAGACTATTTAAAACACAAACGGCTGTAACTTTGTTACTTTGCAAGCGACTTCTTCTGTAATGGCTGATTGTCACATGTATTTGGTTACGGTGTAGAAGACTGGGTGGCATACCTTTGCTGCTGGAAACATTCTAGATTCCTGAAAAAAAGAATGCTCTTGGTTTTCAGTTTGGATACGAGACGTGTTGTGAGCACTGAAAGTCAATTGGATACTTCATCGAAGCATGTACAATTTGACTTGTTCGTGAAGGTCTCAAGCTTTTGGTTGGTGTATGGATGAACCATCTATATATACAACATATTAAAAAAGTAAAGTTGGATTGCATGCATTTGACTGTTTACTGCACACTGATGTGGATTCAATACTGTTACTGGGAGGCCAAGTGAGGAACAAATGGGTGTCTGGGTATGTGTTCATCCAGTGACTAATAATCCATTTAGTAACATTCATCCACCATAGAGAAGGTGAGCAGATGTGTCCCATTTCCCCATTGTGCAATCTCTGAGGGCATGGATGTTGCCATGGAAGGCCTCCAACAATTCGGTGTGACTTTGAACTTCAACCTTCCTGGTCACCTGGGAGTTTTCTCAAATGAAATTCCTCACCTACCTTTTTCATTTGTAGTCTGGAAACTGGCCTCCTGAAGAAATCAAAGAGGTGTGGAGGTTATTATGCAGAAAACATGCTTGCATGAAATCAGACACCCATATCCATATGCTCAAGCAAATTAACAGTTGTATCCCTAAAGAACTGTTTCAACAAGAACAAAATCCTTCAAATGTGTTGTATTGATAAAACAACTAGCATGTTTATAAACGTGCTCAATTTTGTTGTGACAAAAAAAAGCTGACTAAAATGGTGTGGCTGATTTTGAAAACTGGCAATATGCTACATCCTGAAGTCAATGCAACACATGACTTTCACTTACTAAAACTTACTGGAAGACAAATGTATGTGTATGGTTCATTTAATGCAGAGAGCAGACTGCATTCTAAATGTAATAGTCTTGAGAGGAAATTTGACCAGGCTCAGTGCTTGTCCTACTCATACTGTAAACTCCACTCCCTTGACTGAACAAATCACATTTTATTTTTTCCTTCATGGATCTGACTCCAGTATATGTTTAAGTAAAATTCCCACTTTGTCACGTAAGCTACGGTGACGTAAGCTACGGTGGAAAGCAGGTCATGACTACTGACGTGCTAATGAATTGCTATATCCTCGAACTCTTGATTACGTCATTGTTTACGGTCGCATGAGGTTTGAGGATTTAGGATGAACTCTTATCTCCCTCGTTTGACATTATTCCTTAAATGCATTTACTAAATGTTTACTTTCTGGAATATTTTTGAAGTGAATATGCTATGTAGAGCAAACATGACTCAGCAAGAATGTAGGTAGATGGTAGGATTTAGGAATTATGTTCCATTTATGGGATTTCTGTGTACAATGTTCAAGAATGTTTTGCAGCTGACTGTGGCCCTTATGACCTGGTAAGTTAGGATTTCAACTTGGTCATCAAGAAGGATCATCTAATAGTCCCACCTTTTCAGGTCCTGGGGCCCCAAAGGCATACATAGTTTTGTTTTTGCCTTAGCAATAACTTCTTTCAACTCAACATCTACTTATCAAGCCTCTCATTTTAAGTGTAAGATCAAAGGCAAAAACAAGACTGCATCCCTTCAGGCCACTAGGATTGGGATGAAGTTGGTTAGAAGTGTTATGTTGTGCCCTCTGGCTGGAGAGAGTTCCTGCCCTAACACCTTTGCTGTGTCTAATGTTGGATATCACATCTCATTCTACACACAACATTACTGGTCCAAATCGTTAATACAATGAAGACCAGGCAATCTTACCAGTAAAAACTATACCATCACTGATACAGACCTGACGACATGGTCGTAGATGTGGTATCTATCTTAAGCTCTTGTTCTCCCAAACAACTAATACCCAGAGGCCACTAGACAGATGTTGGCCTTTTAGACTGAAGGTCAACCACACACAACAGTACATCATCCATACATGACCATAACATCCCTAGTGGTTAGTACTCATGGATATATATATCCCTCTTTGATTCTACTTTAGCATTGTAATTCATGAGTGTTGTGCGTCAAATCCATTCATGGTTGACAATCATAGTTCCTAACTTAAGTTCATTTTGCATTCTTACAGATTCAATCATCAAAGTCAAAGTCTTTTATTTATCAAATGTACTGAATAACATACCATAATTCTGAACAATGAAATTCTTGTGAAATGGCACGTGACATTGTTGTAGTAGGCATTAAGAAATAAATAAAGCCTAAAATAAAAATATACATAACAATAGAGACTTGCAGCAATTCCAGAGAATGTAGAAATGGGAATATGGACATTATGAAAAGAAATCTTAAATATTATAAATATAAGTGTTGTGCCTGTGTGTAGTGCCTATAAATCATGTCTTGTGACACTCATCTTTTCAAATTGATTGAAATGTGCTGATGAAATGTTAAGTGGTTCCCAATCATTTTTTTGTAACATGTGCTTTTCATATAAGAATGTTGTCTTATCTTTCTTCAGAGGAACTCAGCCAGCAACTTAACTTTGTCCCATGTATGTAAACCAATAAGGCACTTAGCTTTACTCTATAGTTGTTTGTGTCTACACTCTCTACACTGAGACTACTGGGTGGAATTTTGAGAAAACAGACAGAAGAAATTATGAAGGTGAAGGAATTTTCTTTTTTCGGGTAAATGTCTGTATTTTCCCTAAGAATCTGTTGGGATTCTAAATTATAATAGGAACATTGAAATTATTTATCTAGTTGACTTTAAAAAAAATACATGGTTAGGCTACGTGGTTGGTGGCCCCTAAAGTCCTGTTACCGTGAGGTGTCCCACAAACCTTCAAGGAATTGGGAACAGGATCAGGTAACAAAATCAGGACCAGTAATGGTCACACCCAAGTCTAGAACAGACCCTTGGTGATGTTAATCAGGTGTCCTGCATAACATTTGCTTCTCTAAAAAAGATCTGTAACACCAGGTGTGGGCCATCAGTCCCCACCCTTCTAAGCTCACCTGGAGAGGTGTGAAACTGGAATTAACTAAATGCAACTAAATGCATGATATTGTGGACATTTATCTGTAGTGTTTTGATTTCCCTTGTTCCCAGTAAAGGGATGAATGGTCTGATGATATGCTTTAACAATAACATTGTTGTATGTTTGTCCGTCTTGCAGGACTGACAGCAGTAGGCGGCGACACTGGAGAAGTGTTTGGCTGGCAGCAGTTCCAGATGCTCACCTGTATTGCCCTGCTAGCACTGTGGTGCCTCGTTTCCACTGGTGACAAACACTGGTGGTTTACCCTAAAGTCCAGAAATGTTTCTGTTTCCATTTACACGGGCAAGCGCCAGTTGGCCATGGACTGGTACCATGCCTCGGACTTTAGGACATTGGGCGGGGTTGGCGCGTGACGTATAGTGTAAACGCCCGGTGTTGTGCTAGTCGCGCGGACCTTTAAATCTAGACGAGTCCACCATTTATAAATCACTATCCTCGTTGGTATTGCGGAAGACGTTTTTTTTTCTCAAAATAGACTATATTTAAAATCAAATTAAGCAACATGTCGATGTCGTTCGACTGGCTGGTGGGTGAACTCCAGGCCCTCTTTGCGTTGTATTGCGAAGAGGAAACCCAGCGGCAATTTGAGTCGACGGGCTATTCGAATAGTACTACTTCGGAGCCTGAGGTTTATCATTGGCCTCTCGAGATGGGCTTCATGAAATCCGACAAAACAGATCCGTGATGAAAATAAAAAAAAATCAAGTAACAGTACAGGGAGGCCAATACTCACAATGGAAATAGTTGGAACGACCGAAAGCTGTTTAAACGGTAAGATGCCATTGACTCTAATGGGAAACCGGCCAGCGGTACGGAGCAGTGAGACACTTGAGCCTGGAGTGTGGTGCAGTTTCTGGAAGCGATGCAAACTTCTGGTGAGTGTTCAGTTTGAGATGCACTCGAAAGTAGTTCCCAGACGGGTTTTGTATTTAACAGATGTCTGCGTATTAGAAGTTGAGCGTCAACATTGAGCCAACCTGAATTTGACCAAAACAAATGACCATTCTCTACTAACGTGCTAGCTGTCTATCTTAGTTATTTTTGTTCAAGTCTTATGGTTCTGATTACTAAGTACAAATATTTTCTGAATCCCTGCTGGCCCATTGTTGGCCAGATGCCACGTGTTGTTGTTCGAAACAATTGTTACTTAAAGTTAACTAGCTCCTAAACTATATCTTGCTATCTGCCTAGCTATTAGCCATTTCTTCAAGCCAGGTGGCATGAGGTAAGAAAAAATAGGCCACTACTTCGCAGTTTCACAATCCAGATTGATCGTTTAAAACCTCAGTTACAAGCCAACCTACTGCATTAAAAACTCAATTAGCATTAAAGTGTTTTAATTAAAACTGGCTAATTTAGTCAGAGTAACGCAAGTCAGTCTTGGATATAGCGACATGTCCAATTTAAGCCGTGGAGATGTTTCTGATTGGGGTTGTTATGGATTGTCTTCAAACATTGTGAATTCAAAATCTTTAATATACGTGTTGTTATTTTCCCCCACAAACAGACCGATCTGATCTTGAACAACTAGAGATACATTCAACTTCCTCTACCAACTCCACCAGAGAGGGTTCCCTGCCACCCTCACAAGGACACCGTTTGAACACACCTAGTCGTCTTCCTGTGAGCCAGCCCATCCCACCATCTCCCTCACCAGTTTGCCGCCAAGACAAACCCTTTGGTAAGAACTGCAGTTTGTGTGACATGGACTAACAGCTTAGGTAGTAGGTCATGGCTGTTTTGTCTTATTTTAACACGCCATGCTTGACTTATGACCCAAATTCTTTTGCGGGAAAGTTTGCATCTTTACTAGTGTTTTTTTAAAAGAAGACGTCTCTGTTTTTCTTCAGTCCTGTCTGTTGCAAGTGTCATCTTTCATATCACAGCACAACATTGGCCTAGTTAATCTATGTTCTGCTACCACAGCAATGATTTTACCTGTATAGAATTTTGATTATTTACATATTTTTCAGGCAAAAGGAAGCGAGAATCAGGACAGAGGGAGATGATAGAAGCGCTAAATGACATGCAGACATGTGACCATGATCTATTGGAAAGATGGGCGGATGCCCAGCGCTCATTGGCTCAACAGGCATTTGAATATGTGAAGGAGAGGGATGCCAGAGAAGGCAGATGGAGCAGATGAAGCGTTTCAACACCGGGTTCCTCAGTGTTTTCGGTCGGGTGGTTGACGTCCTTTTCACGAGCCATTCCCATCCTTGATTTTGTGCTGGCTTACGTTCCTGCTCTTGTCCACCATTACAGCCTTACATGTCCCCTTCCATTTGTAAATTGTTCTTAATTAGATTAGATTCAACTATATTGTCGTAGAACAAGTACAGTACAATGAAATGCAGTTGCCATCTAACCAGAAGTACAAATAGAAGAGGGCAGAAAATGTACAAGTGAAACAATTAAGTATAATGTATGTTACAAGTGGGATGTATAGGTGTGCAATGAAGGCAAATTCAAGTACAAATGGCAGTTCTAAATGTGTGATGAAGACAAATTGAAGGTGCAAGGTAGCATGTGCAACTGAACGGCAAGGACAGCAGCAATGAGGTTCCCAAGGTAGACATGTAACAACTGAAAGTGTCCTTATTAGACTTTGCAAAGCAGTGTCAGAGTCCAGTAGTACAAAGAGAATAGTGCAACAAGGGTCCTGATAGGCAGTACTAAGCGGTGGGCAGGTGGGTATGGTTAGTGCTGGGTCACAGAGTTCAGCAGGTTACAGTAGCTGGAAAGTAACTGTTCCTGATGCTGCTGGTGCAAGAACGAAGAGACCTGCCTGATGATAGGAGGGCAAACAGTTTGTGGAATGGATGTGAAGGGTCCCAGATGATGCTGCGCACCCTATGCAGACACTGCTTGTGTTTTTGGTGGCCTGGCTGATGGCCAAACTAAAGAGACCAAACAAAGCCACTTACCCATGATCATCTGTCCCCTGTACCTGATCCACAGAAGAGCAGAGAGAAACCAGACCCTAATGATCTAACAGTAAAGCTATGTGCACACTGCCCGCTTGCTCAAATCGCTCGTTCTCCGGCGAGCTGTCGCTGAGCCTTCTCTAGCATGCACACTGCACACATGGGCAGGGCATATCTTCCTCATTTATGCCAGTATAGAGGAAACATCAGTCTCTGCAAATATTAAGAAGTATTTAGTATTTGTGTGACTCTACTACTAATAGTGTTCAAATAGTAATTTACTTTGTTTTATGTTATGCATGTTTCATGTACAGGTGCATCCAAAAAAATTAGAATATCGTGGAAAAGTTAATTTTTTTCATTAATTCAAATCAAAAAGTGACACTTTCATATATTCTAGATTCATTACACAAAGTGAAACATTTCAAGCCTTTTTTGTTTCAATCATGATGATTACGGCTTACAGCTCAGAGAGGGAAACACTTTGGATCAATGCTACACTACAATCAACAATGCCTATCATGCTGTGCCCCACACTGCTCTGGGACTATCAGAACACGTCATGGTCCATCTAATACCCACATACAGGCAAAAACTAAAACTTTCTAAGCCTGTTGTGCGAAGGTCTAAGATGTGAAGCAACAGAGGAGCTGCGTGTGTGTCTGGAATGCACTGATTGGGACATTTTTAGGTCTGCCATAGTGGTCTGGATGAGTACACCGATGCTGTGACAATGTACATCAGCTTCTGTGAGGACAGCTGTGTACCAACACGGACCAGAGTTACAATAATGACAAACCCTGGTTCACAGCTAAACTCAGATGGCTGCGTTTGGAAAAGGAGCAGGCGTTCAGGAGTGGGGACAGAAAGTTACAGAGAGGCTAAATACAGCTTTGGTAAGGCAGTGAAAGAAGCCAAGCGCCTGTATGGAGAGAAACTAGAACAACAGTTCTCGACCAACGACTCTGCTTCTGTTTGGAGGGGCCTCCAACAGATTACCAACTACAAGCCTAAATCCCCCGATCCATTAATGACCTGCAACTTGCCAACGAATTGAACGAGTTCTACTGCAGATTTGAAAGACAAAAGGGCAGTCCTGACAACATACCTTCTCCCTGTGTGTCCAGCCATCAACACCGACTCCCCACCAACAGGGCCCATTCACAATCAACCATCCCAATCATCCCCACCTCTGCCACTACAATGGAACTTTCAATTCTGGATGAGGATGTTAACAGACTTCAATAGACCGAACACTTGGTCTATTGCAGCAGGGCCTGACGGTGTCTCCCCATCCACCCTTAAGCACTGTGCAGATCAGCTTTCTGCTGTGTTCACGAACATTTTTAACAACTCACTGGAGACGTGCTGCATCCTGGCCTGTTCTCCATCATCATCCCTGTCCCAGAGAAGCCAAGGATCACAGGACTTAACGACTACAGACCCATCACCCTGACCTCTGGGGTTATGAAGTCTTTTGAGTGCCTTGTGCTGTCCCACCTCAAGACAATCACTGACCCTCTACTAGACCCACAGCAGTTTGCCTACAGAGCCAACAGGTCTGTGGATGACGTGGTTAACATGGCTCTTCACTTCATCCGCCAGCATCTGGACTCCCCTGAAACCTACACCAGAATCCTGTTTGTGGTCTTCAGTTCCGCATTAAACACCATAATTCCCGCTTTGCTCCAAGACAAGCTTTCCCAACTGGGAGTGCCCGAGTCCACACGCAGGTGGATCACAGTCTTCCTGTCCAACAGGAGGCAGCTTGTGATGTTGGGGAAGCACCTGTCTGACCCCCTGACCATCAACACCAGCTCCCCTTAAGGCTTCTACCTGTACACCAACAGCTGCACCTCCAGTCACCACTCTGTCATGCCCCTGAAGTTGGCAAATGACACCACCCTCATCAGACTTATTTCTGATGGAGACGAGTCCGCCTACAGGTGGGAGATTGACCATCTAGTGTCCTGGTGCAGTTACAACAACTTCGAGCTCAACGCCCTAAAGACAGTGGACTTCAGGAGAAACCAGCCCTCCCCATCGTCCTGGGTGGCTCCCCAGGCAACTCTGTGGAGTCATTTCTGGGCACCACCATTGCCCAGGACCTCAAGTGAGAACTGAACATCACCTCGCTTACAAAGAAAGCTCAGCAGAGGATGTACTTCCTGCGGCAGCTGAAAAAGTTCAACCTGCCAAAGGTGATGATGGTGCACTTATACACTGCCATGGCCGCCTCCTCCACTGTCTGGTACTCTGCAGCCACTGCCAAGGACAAGGGCAGGCTGCAAAGCATCATCAGCTCTGCAGAGAGGGTGATCGGCTGCAATCTGCCGTCTTTACAAGACCTACACCCTTCCAGGATGCGGAGGTGAGCTGCAAAGTTGAGGCTGATCCCTCTCACCCTGGAAATGGACTATTTAGAACTCTCCCCTCTGGTAGAAGGTTGGTCTGTCAGGACCAAAACCTCTTGCCATCAGAACAGTTTCTTTCCTACAGCAGTAGGCCTCATGAACATGCCCCTGGAGCCAAACTGACTATAGCCCTGACTATAATCTGCTCCCCACGTACTCAGACAACCCTAAACTGGACAATTCTTGCACTTTACATATTTTGTAGTATATTTTTTAGGAATTTATTAATGTTCAGTCTACTGTTTTTATGCTCAGTCCACATTTTCTTATTTGTTTATATTTCTTTTGTACAAAATTGCTGCACCAATGGACCTGAATAAATTCCTAGTTTGTTGTGAAACTTACTTGGCAATAAAACATTCTAATTTTGTCCCAGTGCTTATGGAAGGCACTGTATGATTCACCTAGTACTGTGTTGGAGTGGATCAAGTGGGTTGGGGGCACACTTTTTGTTCCAGTGGAAACAATAAGGAAAATGAACACCCTATGCATATTTGGGGGATTTTGTCATTTCTTTTAAAGGAAGTGTACATTGGACTGTGCTGAAAGGGCATTCCTTTCTACAGTATGCCACTACAGCTGTGGCCAAAGGATCAAAACAGCTTCCCCCTAGCTGATCTGTAACTCACCTTTGAAAATCAGTGAATCACAACAATACATTCATACATACACATTGAAATAGGCTACATTATCTTGTTTATTAAACCAAATTATCTATTTTTTTATTTGATGTTACCCTACTGTGAAATATGCGTGGACCATGATGCAATCCACTGTCTATTGTTCCTCCAAACAATACAGCAGTATTTCTCTATTGACTATTTCTTTCCATCGTTGTTTTACTAGTATGCAAATTGTGTAGCCGAATGAACATCTCCATTTACCAATGGTTTCGCAACGTTCACCAAAAAGAGCGTTCGTTCACGAACGAAGCCACACACATTTTTATTTATGATGCAAGATGATTTGTAGATCAGTCCGTCGGCAGTCATTTCGATCCACTCGAACACGTCCATTCGTTGTCCAAAGTACACTGACCCACTGTAACCCTTGTTCAACCTTTTGCTGATCCGAAATGGCTGAGTGTTTTTGGTGTCCTATTTGTATTTTGTTGTGCTGAAAGAGCAGCGGTGTATATGTATAGATAACACAAACAATATAGGCAAGGAGATTTACAAACTGTTATTGCAAACCCCTAAGAAATAAATGTGATGTCAATCTCAGGAAAAGCGATCGCAACTGGGATCCAGAATGGCGTATCAGGACCTACCCGTAAAGCTGCATAAAAAAACAAGAATATACATTGGACCTCATCAATCAACGATGGAAGGGATTTTGAACCAATGATATTAGTAGTAAATTCCGCTTCCGAAATATTAGTCAATCATACAGATCCTATCGGCTAAAGGTATATCTTTATACATGTTCCAGGGTGCACGCACAGGAGAACGTTTCCTGCCCTGATGCATGGTGGTCGAACCGAAAGGATTGTTGGAAATTTTTTAGAGGTTCGTATAAATGTGTTTTACCCAGTGTGCCTTTCTACAGCCATATTAGTTGGGGAGACAGAAGGGGAATGCCGGACTCGGCGTAGGATATGAGGAATATACTTCATTAAACCCCAGTTCAAACCATTTGTTGTCAAACATGTTTTATTATTCGCTAGCCCATTTGCTAATTAGCAATAGCAAACTATCAGTCCGCGCTCATCTTCACATTATACACAGTACTAGGTATGGCGCGTTAACTAGACAACGTTAGCCAACAGTAGCTTTGAGGGTAGCTTTACAGCTAATTATCCATTGACAGTTTCATTGGTGAGCAGCTAACGTTAGAAGCTAACGTTACTTTAATGACGAGTTTGCTGACGAGTTAGCGTGGTATGCAAATTAACATCGAATGTCGGTTAGCTATATTACTATACTGTAGACTGTATCGAACAGAAAACGTCCAACAAGCTAGTTTTAAAGTCCGTTCATTAACTACAGATAGGCAATGTAACTAATATACGCTACGAATCACGTTCGACACAGCATTTCTGTCAGATTGATCAACTAGCTATTTTAAGAGCAACACTGCCTACAATTTCATCCCGTTCCTTCCAACATGGCAACAGCATCACAAACAGCAGTGTTCAAGTTGCGCCGCTCATACGTTGCTACGATGCTACATTTGTAGTGCATTGTGTGTTTGTGTGTACACAAGTATTACTAGTGCGGACCAGAAGCTGAGCTGGATGTTTGTTTCATTTTGTATTATTTTTGAACATGATCAAGTAATGCTACACCAGGCAGACCTATTCAATAAATTTGGTCTAATCCATAAATGACCACCACTGTGCAACGTATGACTGCAATAATTATGTGGAAAGTGTCTTCACACTCCCGCTGTAGCCCACACATACATTGAAAAGTGTATAACGTGTGTGTGCTGTGTATTTGTCTGGGAAAAGCAACCATGCTGTTGGCTCAGATTAACCGGGACTCCCAGGGCTTTGCAGAGTTTCAAAATGCAGATGGAGACAATCAGCAGGTTACCCTTTGTTTGGCAGAGGCTGTTGCTGTTTCAGGTCAGTTCATCCATGCTTTTCCCTTAATTTGTGCCTATTTGCCAGCCAAGGAGAAAGTCACATGCTGTTTGTTTTTGTTTTATAGATGATCAAATGGAGATGGACAATGTAAGCTTGCAGGCTATCACTCTTGCAGATGGCTCTACAGCTTACATACAGCACAATCCTAAAGGTAACTAAAATATCTGTTATCCCCACAAAAAATACAGTAATAAAATGTAAAGGTATTGGGTTGACTGAACACCTTAGGCAGTTGGTCCTCAAACTGAAAGAGTTGACTAATTTGCCTGTTCTTGTCAACTGTTTTCCTCAATTGATTGCTGTTGTCATTTAGTACATTTATTGATGAAATCGGTCTAAATGGTGCCCTTCATTTCAGATGACAAGTTCATGGATGGACAGGTCATTCAGCTGGAGGATGGATCTACTGCCTATGTCCAGCATGTATCAATGCAAAAATCAGGTCTATTTTCCATTTATTATTGCTGTGTCACCTGTCTGAGACCCTCTTTCAGGAGTGTGCATGGACCTGTCTGACCAGTGAAAGGCACGCTAGCAGCTTCTGGCCAATCATGTGCAAGGACAGCCTTGCGTACATGGGTAGAGTCTGATAGGCTATAGCCACATGCTTGAGATATTGATAATCTCTCACTTGAAGGGGGGTTAGACTATGCAGCGCCCACAAGACATAAGCAAACATAAAATCCTGGAAACCTGTAGCATCGTCTATGGACATTTTTTTCAATCATTGCTTGTTTTGTTTCAGGAAGACATTAACCAAATCCATGTTACTATCCACGGATTGAACATTATTACTAGTGCTATCAAACGATTAAAATAATAAATCGCATAATGTTCTGTAGTTCATTGCGATTAATGGTAATTTTAGAATGTGTTCAAATTTTGCTCTTTATACACACTTTTCTGTTTAAAACGCTGTGCATTATGTTGAAGACATACTGTATTTTATGGCAAACTATGGGCAGTGCTTGACTTTAAATAAATGCAAGTTGTCACATCTCTTAATTTAGTTTAATATACATACAATGTCAGTCCCTAACTTACCACAATAACTGGCCTCATTTAAATGTAGCCCATGTAAAACTAAATAGAAGGTTGCTGGCCTTTGATCCCATAATTCTACATCTCATATTGTTCTCTTGATTACCGCAACAAGGACAATAACTGTTACGTTAGGCTACTGTATAAAACACATATCAGCCCCTCTTTTCTGGAGAGCTGCAGGGTGTGCAGGCATTTAACCCACTGAATCACACACAAACTTGTCAAGGTATTGTCCTTTAATGTTTAGGCTGAAATGTGGAAAGAATGGGGTTCAGGTGGGGCTTGTAAACATTTGATTTCCTGAAACAAGGTTAGTCACAACCAAATACTTATGTCTCTATTAAATGATTCCCAAATTTAACCAAATGCATGAGGTAGGCTACTTGAATAGGCAATGGCATAAGGTAGTAGAGGCTAGAGATGTTATCTACAAACATTAATCAGGCCAGGGGACAGTTGTAACATTCAGAGCACATGTTTGTTAATTCCACTATTAGAATAAGCTTTACTGGAAACATTAATGCTTAGCTTAGATTAGCAAAAACATTAATGACAACTTACCAAATGTTTTAGCAGGTGGATTCACGCAAAAGAGGCGATACACAGCTGGCATTCTCGTTTGATGGGTTTTTGGAGTGAGACTGGGGTGAGGGACGTAAGGAGAGATGTTTAGCCTCCTAACGCGTTTTCTAGGCTGTTTTTTCATGACATGATTCATGACACGAATGCCTACTCTCCAATGATATATTGAAAAAAAATGCCTGTGAAGGGCCCATGTCAAGTCAAACGCCAATGAAGTTACCGGTAAACATAAGTGCGTGCGATTCTGACAGCTCCTACTCAAGTCAGCCTCTAACTTTGGATGGCTCTGAGGCTCAAAAATTTAAAATGTGTTAACGGCAACAACAAAAATAATGGCGTTAATTGCACATGTTAACTTTGACAGCGCTAATTATTACTTTAACTGGGAAATGTTTTCCCCCGTTTCTTAACAGAAGAGGCCAACAGGTGGACAGGCTCCCCTTTGTGTGATGTCATTGGAGGAGATGGTCTGAAACTTGAGGATGGTCAGGCTGTGCAGCTGGAAGATGGAACGACAGCTTACATCCACACACCAAAAGGTGTCTCCCTCCTAAGATTGTGTGTTGTAATCCTTTAGTCAATACATATATTTTTACCCAGCAACTCTTAGTTAGAAGATTTGTTTTGACCCTTTTGCCATGGTGTGTTAAACAACACTTTTTAACAGATACCTATGACCAGAATACCCTACAAGCTGTTCAACTGGAGGATGGTACCACAGCATACATCCAGCATACTATACAAATGCCCCAGACCAACACCATCCTGGCCATCCAGGCAGATGGGACAGTGTCAGATCTGAATGCTGATGAAACCCTCGACCAAGAGACTATCAATGTATTGGAACAATACACAGCTAAGGTAGTCTGCCATTGAAGTTGTATCTGAACAGCTTGTAAATTCTGCATTATTAGCAATTTTAAAATGTCATTATGCTTCTGCGGTAAGTGGTCGCTAATATTTTCCTCTCTTGTTTCTCTCAGGTGCAAGTGGATGATATCAACTCGGTACTGAGGGGAGCTGAGCAAGATTGCGGCGTGCAGATGCAGGTACTGTATTACTCATGATCATATTTGAAATATGACTTATTTCCCACCAAAGCACACTGGATACCCATCTCCCCCAATATCCTTCAGATTGTGCTTCAGAAGCAGAAAGTTCGAATTCCTAGGGAGCAGCAGCCTACTGAGAAGTCCTTCCGTTGTGATTATGAGGGCTGTGGGAAACTGTATACAACTGCACACCATCTAAAGGTAAATAACATCTCCCTACAAATGATTTCAGTTTTGTGTAGAATTAAATATATTGGTTCCAATAGGGTTTTATAAGTCACAAAGTTATTAAACAATTATAAAGGTAAACAAAATGGCTGCTTAATTTATTTACACTTAAGAAAACAAGTTGACTAAAATAGATATATAAGAACAAAGAAACATACTCCCTACCAGTCCTGCTCTTCTGAAAAAACAAATTAAACCCTTCTGCTTTGCTAAGCCATGATGTTTATACCAACCCTGTATTCTTTTTGTGGTGCTCTTTTCTGCACTCTGCAGGTACATGAGAGGTACCACACCGGTGACAGGCCATATATCTGTGATCACCTGGGCTGTGGAAAGACGTTTGCTACAGGTAACAAACAACCTTCAAACTAACACAAATATCATATTTGATATGTGTATCTGATGAAAACCCCTCATTACAAAGATTTTTCCTTACATTATTTACCCATCTTTATGTCCTACTAACTGTTTAGGGAAACTGTTAAGGAGTTATCCATTTTAAACAATAATTCACTTGTTGTCTAAGCAATGTCACTCAGTCACAATCCAAGTTGTTTTTTACTAAAAGGGTATGGCTTGAAAAGCCACACAAGGACACACACTGGTGAAAAGCCTTATCGCTGTCAGGAAGTGCCCTGTGCTAAATCCTTCAAGACGTCAGGCGACCTTCAGAAGCACATCAGAACCCACACAGGTACAAAATGGATGGTCAGAGATGGATGTACAACAATTCTTAAGCCTAGACATCTACAATATACAGGTGCTGATCATATAATTAGAATATCATCAAAAAGTTGATTTAGTTCAGTAATTCCATTCAAAAAGTGAAACTTGTATAATGTATACATTCATTCCACACAGACTGATATATTTCAAGTGTTTATTCCTTTTAATTTTGATGATTACAACTGACAACTAATGAAAACCCCAAATTCAGTATCTCAGAAAATTAGAATATTGTGAAAAGGTTCAATATTGAAGACACCTGGTGCCACAGTTTAATCAGCTAATTAACTCAAAACACCTGCAAAGGCCTTTAAATAGTCTCTCAGTCTAGTTCTGTAGGCTACACAATCATGGGGAAGACTGCTGACTTGACAGCTGTCCAAAAGACGACCATTGACACCTTGCACAAGGAGGGCAAGACACAAAAGGTCATTGCTAAAGAGGCTGGCTGTTCACAGAGCTCTGTGTCCAAGCACATTAATAGAGAGGCGAAGGGAAGGAAAAGAT